>BTPG01000006.1:148936579-149026027 GCA_036245525.1 Semisulcospira habei
AGGTCGAGCTGGTTAACCCTTTTCATACTGATATACTACTGCTTGAAATAAGTTTGACTATGATAGTTTATGGGTGGTGCCAGAATAGCTTGGCGTCTCAGGCGCCAAGCTCATTCTGGCACCACCCTTCAACTAAAATGGTTGATCTATTTCATAATCTGTATCGTAGCCTTCCTAGCGGAAATCTTTTTTTTTTTTTTTTAAATCAGCCTCAGGATGAAATAGGTTAAACTCTTCCCACGGACACCTGCCCCCAGTTGTAGGAAACGTTTCCAAGCCAATAACTGCCAACCAATTCCTCTGCACTGCCGCCTTGAGATTTTTGCGTGCAGTGAGCTAAACTGAACTGAAATAGCTCAACGCAAAGCCGTTGGAACTCAGACAGTCAGGTACTGGCCATATGTATTGAAAATTACGTGAAACTCGACCCTGATTTCGTGCATTCTTTCTTTGCGCTCAAGTGACGTCACATCTGAATCGCGAAAACGATATTTTCTTTTCTATACTTATCTCTTTGACCCATAGTTCAATCCACTGTAATTGTTAAGTCGCTTTTTGCCTCTGGTAACAGTGAAGGATCCAACGGTGGAGACCATGAGCCTGGCTGAATTGACCTTCACACCGTACCCTCCTGAGTTGCCAGGCAACATCACTGTCTCTGCAGCCATCCAGTTGCGGAAGCCCCTTCAAGGTCATGTGGGGGTGCAGCTTCTTATCCACAGAAAAATGGGTTTTCTGGGCTACGCCCTCCGTATTCCCTGTGTCAAGAATGTGGGATCTTGGTTAGTGAGCATTTTGTTGTTGTTGTTGTTGTTGATTATGATGATGATGATGATTACTATTGTTATTATTATTGTTTCTTATTAACACATGCATACAACCAAAGGGATGTCTACAAACTGACATTCTTTTTTGGGTATATACTTTTACAAATAAGTTATGGACTCAGTACACTCGTGTATCAACCAACTGGGTTCTTGGTTAGAGAGGATTTCATTTTTTTTTAAACGAAAAAAAAAAGACAGGATGCATTCGTATTAACACATGCATACTGCTCCCGATTAGTTTATGTTTAGGCTACTGCAACATGTGTCCTTAAAATTATATTCCCCAGGATCAAGCACCTCAACACATTCAGAAAACTGTCTGCAACAGATACTGCTGACAGTATGTGTATGGGTCCTTTGTGTACTATCTTAGAGATTTATGTTGTAAGTACAATGCCAAATGTCGAGATTCATCGTTTGGAGGGTGTATTGTTTTTGTACCCGAGTCGCAGATTTATTGTCTGCATCATCCTTGTTTTGAATTAATATGCATATTTATGAGCCTACGTCACAAGGCAGAAACCGGCCGACTAGTGTATCGCAATACTGCTGGTCACGAGGTCATCGGCGGTGTGGTCATACACACGTGTCAGTGTACACGTGTACTGTTGTCCTCCAGCATCCCTTTGGCGTAATTTTTCACGAGAAAGTAGAATAAACCTTCTATACTCACTATGCTGTCAAAATCACAATTGATGCTGGTCCCGCTAATAGTATTGTACTAGTAACGATCGTGCGTACAGTAGTGCACCGAGGGCTTGCGTGTTTGCTCTCGCAAGGTGCGCCGTCCAAGGTGCCTAGTTTGACCTTTGATCCTTTACCCCTCGGAAACACGCACAGTCTTCCATAACTGAAACATAACATTGGTATTTATACCCACTTTCTGCACTGCAGTCCTAATTTCACATATCACACATCGAAGTCTACATAACTGAAAGCATCATTGGAAACGACAAAGGCACCGCCCATCGCAGCAGAAACACTATCTCTCTGAATCGAGTGAATGAGAGCCCGCACAGACAAAAACATGTTATGACCATCGATGTGCAACTTTGACACACACCGTACTCGAGTTTTAACTGGATCTTTGCAGCATAAAATGTGATAACTAGCTCGTAACTATATGATGAAACAGGTTTAAAATCTTGCGAAATCAGTACTGAAGAGATAAATTCTACTCAGTGAAGATCATGAATTCTGAAAATCACTAGCGCTCGCGGAACTATAGGAAGATCGACAAAGACTGTAGATTACTTACTGATTAAGCAGGAAAGCGACAAATTTCGGCCCGTGGGTGGTAAAGCCAAGCTCTTGCTTTACGCGTTGCCACATGTCTATATTCCCTTTACTTGTCCGATGTCAGTTCCACTTAGGGGTATCTTGTCTCTTTTCCTCTTTCTTCTCTTCAATTCCGAGTCTGTCCGTTATTGTCGGCGCCAGTCGATGATACTTTCTTTTTTTTCTTCGCTGGTTCGTCCGCCTTCTTGGCTCTGATTGGTTATAATGCAGATGACCTAAGGTCGTATAGAATAGGTATGACGTCAGCTACCATCGCCTATCAGAAGCAATTTTGTTACGTGTCTCGTCAGAAAATTCCGGTGGACCTCTTTTCGCTTTGGAACGGACGAAATAAAGCATTTGGTGGGACAATAGTGTCAGTGGTCACTGTCTAAGTGGGTATGTATACTGAAGCCCAGTAAAAGTTTTTGCGAACTGAAGCCTTAAGAAAAGGTCAGGCGTGCCCCTTTAAATTCTCGTTCACGATCACTGGCACGATTTTGATCTATTTCAAGTCAGTCTGACAGTAATGCCACCTGTTCAGTCTCTTATCCGCTTCCTGTCTGCAATAGGCATAGATTCTCATGAGTCCTTGCGGATGGAGGGACTCATAAGTATCTATGCCTCTTGCTGGCAGAGATTCTGCCACTTCATGTCCTCAGACTGAGGCAGTCAGTCTGGGTTACATGTACCAGTTTTTGGTGTTATCTCTATCTGTTTTTGCCTGTTAAGCACCATGTACAAAGATCGGGACATGACTGACCATTAATCTGACTCAAGGGCAGTGCCTGGTTAACTTAGTTACCTTCAAGGCCCGCGTGACTCGATTCAGTGACTCAATGATACGTCATCTGACATCGAAATAGTCCCCCCAAGGGAATTACCTCTCAGCCGTCTCATAACGAGGCATGTGTGACGAGCTGTGTTTTGTATATGTTTTTAATATCCCGTTTTATTACGTCACCCCTCTAGTCGTTATTTAATACATTGTCGCATGACTGATTTTGTCCTGCCGGTGCCACTTTGAGGCTGCTCCGGCAGTGTGGGTTCTGGCAGAGGTGACCTACTTAGCCCCCAGTCCGCTTAGCCTGCCTCCTCTTTCCCTTTCCCACCAGTAGTACCTACTGCTACCAATAATTTAACCGGCATTCAGGCATCCACCCCTTTTCTTACTCCCCACCCCCGGGGCCCCTTTGTTTCTTTAGTCCCGCCTAGTGATTTTCCGCCTTTTGGCTGCCCCATCTAAATTTAGCTGGCAGTGACCAATCATTTCATTAGACCAGTGCTAGAACATCGACCTTGACCTAGAAGCGCCCCCTCGTGTTAGCGACTCCACGCTAGGAGCGCACTTGTTGACACACCACAACGGAAGCCAGACATAATTGAGCTATCTTCACAAGTTTTGTCTTTTGTGTACTGGTTGAAATAAAAAAATCTTCACAAGGCGCAACATGGCCTCCCTGTCTGTTTTGTAATAATCTGCCCTACCACACATTCGTGACTCCTTTCAATTTCTCATTATGTTGTTACAAACTGGGAGCTTTGGTAAAGCAGGGGCAAATCAGTTACTTCCTGGGGAGGGGGTGGGGGGGGGGGGGTCCAACATTTTGTTTGGGACCTTTAACCTGACACAAAAGGCCTCCCCGACGCTAGGCCTTCTTCCATTGGCCGAAAAATCAAGGCAACAGGAGGAGGTGGGGGGCTGGGGAGTGGGGTGGGTAAACAATCTGGCCACTCGCCAAGGGGGAACAGGGGAGGGGGGGGGGTCCAAACCCCCAAAAAGGGACTTTTGTTATCTATCTATCTATCTATCTATCTATCTATCTATCTATCTATCTATCTATCTATCTATCTATCTATCTATCTATCTATATCCCGTAGTCTTGCCGACCGTTGGGGCACCACTAATAACTTGGCAACCAGCTCCCTCCAATCCTCTCTGTTCTCTGCCATTCTCAGCGTATCGCCGCCCAGCTTCAGTCCTGTCCACTCTGAGATATTGTCCTCCATCTTTTCCTGTCTTCCTCTCCTTCGTCCAGGCTCCTTGCACAGTGCCTTGCAGAATTGTTTTAGCAAGCCCAGCTGAACGCGTGACATGCCCATACCATATCAGTTTGCGTTTTTTTCACAATGGCTAATAGGGCTTCATAGGGCCCGATGGCTTGCCTGATTCTGCTTCCCACTTCCTCGTTCGTGATGTGATTGTATGAAATGCCAAGCAGCCTTCGAAAACATCTCATTTCAGTGGCTTGTATCCTCCTTTCAAGGTCTGCTGTGAGGGTCCATGACTCGCAGGCATATAATAACACTGAGATGACTAAGGAGCGCATCAGTCTAATCTTGGAGCAGAGCGTGATGTTTCTGTCCTTCCATATGGTCTTCAATCTTGCCAGTGCTGTTGTTGTCTGCGCAGTCCTGGACAGTATTTCTGGTTTTGATCCCTGATCTGTTACAATGGCTCCTAAGTATTTGAATTTCTTAAATGTTTCCAGTTTTTAGCTTCCAACCATAATTTCAGTGCCAAAGAAAACTGGCGTTATTGGTCACCAGTTTGGTCTTCTCTGCACTGATTTCCATCCCATGTGCAATGGCTGTACTATCCAACTTTTCCACCAGCTGAGCTAGCTCCTTCTCTGTTCCTGCAAGGCCATCAATGTCGTCCACAAAGCGCAAGTTTGTGATTGTTCTGCCTCCAATACTGACAGTTCCTTCATGATCTTTCAGAGCGTCCGTCATGATTCTTTGCAGGAAGATGTTGAAAAGAGTAGATGAGAGCAAGCAGCCTTGTCTGACTCCAACTGTAGTCCTAAACCAGTTTCCTATTTTGCCGTTGAAGCAGACTGAGCCAGTGGCCTTGTTGTAAAGGTTTGCTATGACTTTGATCAGGTTGGCATTGATGTTGTATAGCTTCATGGTGGACCAAAGGGCTGCATGCCACACCCTGTCAAACGCTTTCTTAAAATCCACAAAGACATGATAGAGATCTTGCTGGTGCTGGAGGTACCTTTCACATAGAACTCTCAGGTTGAAGATCTGCTCAGTTGTGCTGCGCCCTGGTCTGAAGCCTGCCTGTTCCTCAGCTATGATTTCCTCTGCCTGTGGCTTCAGCCTGTTCAGTAGGATCTTTAAAATGACTTTGCTTGGGTGGCGTATAAGACTGACCGTGCGATAATTCTGGCATTGATGTAAGTTGCCTTTTTTGGGGAGAGTTATTATAAGTGACTGGGTCCATGGTGTGGGCAATCCCCTGACTGCCAGATCTTATTGCAGATTGTTAGTAAGGCGCTTATCATGTCTTCTCCTCCTTCTTGGACTAGCTCTGCAGGAATGTTGTCTGCTCCTGCTGCCTTCCCCTTTTTCAGCGACTTCACTGCAGCCTCTACTTCTTCTCGGAGGATGGGATAGTTGCCATTGTTGGTCACGGGTGGGTTGACAAGTATGCCTGGGTCCCCTGTAGCTCGGTGGTTGTACAAATCGGAGCAGTGCTCTGTCCATCTCTTCAGTATGTCTTGGTCTTCCGTAAGACAGTTCCCTTCACTATTTTGAATGATCGAGGAGCGTCCTTGTTTTACACCAGCTGGTATGCTTTTTTGCTATTATTTTTTTTTCAAATTTTCTTCTACGTGTTTACACTGATCTTTAATCCACTTATTCTTTGCCTTTTTCATGCTTTTCTTGATATCCTGGTTAATGTCCCTGTATTGTTGAGCTCCTTCTACCTCTGATTTATTTTTCTTTAATTCTCGACGCTTGTCACATAGAACAAAGATGTCGCTGTAACCTAAAGTTTCTTACTTGTCGGTGTTAGCCCGAGATCTCACTGGCTGTTTGGGTTACAGCAGTGTTAAATGTGTCGATCAGTGTGTCCACGTCCGTGTCTTCTGCACCTAGAAGTAGCAGTGGCGCGAATTTGCCTCCCATCTTTGCCTGGAAGGCTTCCGCTACCTCTGGGTCTTTCAACTTCTCGAGGTCAAACTTGATTCTGGTGGGATCCTGCTTGTTGACATTCTTTAGGCGGAGTCGGAAGGTCATCATCACTAAGTCATGGTCGCTTCCAATGTCTGCTCCTGGAAAACTTCTTGTCTTGGCAATTTTCACACTGGTTTGGAAGCGTCTCTTCACCATGATGTAGTCAATTTGGTTATGGTGCTCTCCGTTCGGGCTGTGCCATGTCCACCTTCTGGATGCTTTGTGTGGGCCAAACGTGTTCATCAGCTTTAGATCATTTGAGCTGACAAATTCCAGTAGCCTTAAGCCTCTGTCGTTGGTCTCTGCATTGCAGTAGCGTCCGCGTGTGCCTTTCCAGTTCCTAGCAGCATCCTCTCCTATTTTGGCATTCCAGTCTCCCTGCACCACAAGAATGTCTTTTTTGGGGGTCTGGTCCAGAACTTCTTGCAGTTGGTCATAGAAGTCTTCTATTTTCTCATCGCCATAGTCTGTTCAGTGTTGGGGCGTAACTTTGTTATAGCGTTTTCGAAACTTTTGGTTGGGGGGGGGGGATCCGCAACCCCTAGGATCGCCCTCCCCCCCCCCCTATCAAACAAGGTGGGTGTGTGTGTGTGTGTGTGGGGGGGGGGGGGAGTCGGGGTCCAAACACCCCAAAAAGAGACTTTGTTATAGCATTTCAATGTGGGGCCACAACCCCTAGGATCCCCCGATCCGCCCCTGTAAAGGTTGTTTTTACATCAGAATGTGGGATTCTTCACACGATGGTGGCGTTTAAAAGTAGAAGCGTTAAGTAGCAACGTTTTTAAGAGGGGTTTTTTTTTTTTTTATAATATTGCAGCAGGGTCGGTCTTTCCCTTGCATGGGTGGGTAGGTAGGCGGTGTATGTGTGGGAGGGGGGGGGGAGGGATGGGAGGGGGCGGGTGGTGGTGGTTGGAGGCCTGGGTGAGGGGGAAGGGATAGCCGGAGATGGGGGGGGGGGGGGGGGGGAACTTGAGGTTGCTGTAGCAGGAGTGCATATAGATGTTAAAGTATGAGTTTCATTCTTTACTGACCATTAACGCGAAGTGGTTAACCCGTTGAGTGCCAGAGACGCCGCAGATTGTGTTTTTGCAATCTTCATTAATTCAATGCACACACAAAACCCAAGCTGTCCCAGGTACATGGACTGAAAGTGATGTTAGCAAGAGGCATAGATCCTCATGAGCCCCCGCAACTGCGGGGGCTCATGAGGATCTATGCCTCTTGCATTTGGGTGGCGTTCAAAGAGTTTACACTTTTCCTTTTGTCATTTGCAGCAACTACACCGATGTCTGCGCCATGGTGTCGAGACTGACGGACCGCAATGACACTAACGATAACGACACCGCTGGTGCCACACAGTCAGCGCTTAACACCGGATCCAGTGTTTTCACCGATTTAACGACTGAATCCAGTGCTGCCACGTATCAAGCGACTTCCTCTGAACCGAGTGTTGCCACTGATGCGGCGACTAGTGCCAGTGCGAGTATTCCGGAGCACACGCATCCCTCGCAGCACATCACACTCTCCACGGGACCAGAAGGTGAACAAACTAATAATATAAAATGAAATGAAAAGAAATCAGCGAAAGATCGGAGAGAAAAAGGAAAATAAACTTAAATAATATTTTTCGAGGATGAAGATTACGTACAAATAGCGAGTGGTGGTGATGCCGGTTTCAGTGAATTAATCCGCGCAGTGCCGTTTGACGCAAACTGTGTTCTTACAATCTGTGCTAATGCAGCGCAAACATGTTCTACCTTTCCCACGAACATAGGTTCAAAGCGCTGTCAGCAAGAGGCATGGATCCTCATGGATCCCCGCAACTGCGGGGGCTCATGAGGATCTATACATCTTGAAATTGGGTGCTGCTCAGGTTTTCTCGGAACTGAACGTACGATGAGGGCAGCAGGTATGTCAACAGTATCATCAACTGTACTCTTAATGATAATAATAGATTAAGATGATTATTTTAACCCATTCAATGCGCCTCGCATCCATAGCTGCGGAAGTGTCGTATAGCGTTGCCGCCGGCAACACTATACGACACTTTCGCAGCTATTGATGCGGGGCCCCTTGAATGAGTTTAACTCATTCTACCCCAACACCGAAATCCCCAAATTTTGCCGTTGTCCTCTGAAGACTGCTTTGCAGTGCAGGACACAGATCGACCATGATAGTTCAAGGGTGATGCCAGAATAGCTTGGCGCCCATAGGCGCCAAGCTATTCTGGCATCACCCTTGAACTATCATGGTCGATCCATATCTTGTTGTGGTGTGTCTGGGGTAGAATGAGTTAAAGGGGCACACCCGACCTTTTTTAAGGCTTCAGTTCACATAAAGCTTTTACTGGGATTCAGTATACATACCCACTTAGACAGTGTCCTATTGTCCCACCAAATGCTTTCTTTCGTCCGTTCAAAGTGAAAAAAGGCCACACCGAAATCTTTTGTGGGATCCCAGTAAGATTGCTTCTGATAGGCGATGATAGCTGACGTCATAACTATTCTATACGACCTTAGGTCATCTGCATATTTCCCATCTTGTGATAGATTGCTTGGTTGGTTAGGTTGGTTAGTTCGGGTTTAACGTCCACAGCACAGAGGTGATCATGGACGGCCCTGACGGACGGGTGATGGGGGACAGGGAAATCTATTGCCTATGGAGTACGACCTGAACACTGATCAACTCAGGTGCACTCCAACTGTGCCACTTTGATTTACCAGGACCTTTTAACGGACATGCCATTGGACAAATCCGTTTTTCCCCCTGGATTGTGAGTCCAGCTACCGGGGCCGGGACGGGATTCGAACCCACGACCCGGCGATTCCCTTCGCTCTCCTGTTCCGACGTTTAACCGCCTGAGCTATTTTGTACTGTCAGATTGCTTGTGATAGATTGCCTGTGATGACATTGCTGCAATGATAATTTTAATGGAATGTCGTTCTTATAGTGTCTATTAATGTCTTGTTTTATGACGAGCCAAATTGAGGCAAATTTCTGTCGCGCTTTCACTCGAACAGACAATAAAGTTGTATTGTATTGTATTGTATTGTATGGTATTGTATTGTATTGTATTGTATTGTAATTATAACCAATCATAGACAAGATGGCGGATGAACCAGCGAAGAAAAAGAGAAAGTCGACTCGCGCCGACATTGGCAGACTCGGAATTGGGAAAGAGGAAGAGAGACAAGATACCCCTAAGTAGAATTGGCAACGGACAAGGAAATATGGACATGTAGCAACGTGTAAAGCAAGAGCTTGGGTTGACCACCCACCCGGAATTCAGTTGTCGCTTTCCTGCTGAATCAGTAAGTAATCTAAGTATAGTTCCGCAAGCTCTAGTGATTTTCAGATTTCATGATCTTCAGTAGAATTTATCTCTTGCTGATTTCGCAAGATTTTAAACCTGTTTCACTATATAGTTATATGCTAGTTATCACATTTTACGCTGCAGAGATCTGAAAACATGTGTCAATGTTGCACATCGCTGGTCGTTGCATGGTTTTTTTTTTTTTTCTTTCTGTGCCGGTTCTCATTCACTCGATTCAGAGAGGTAGTGTTTCTGCTGCGAGGGTGCATTTGTCGTTTCCAGTTATGCTTTACGTAGACCTTGATGTGTGAGATGTGATATTTACTGCAGTGCAGAAAGTGGGTATACATACCAATGTTCTGTCTCAATGATGGAAGACGGTGCGTGTTCTCGAGGGGTAAAGGATCAAAGGTCAAACTAGGCACCGTGGATTCGCTTTGCGAGCGCCAAACACGCATGCCCTCGGTGCACTACGCACGATCCGCATTACTAGTAAATACTAGCAATTTCGAGCGGAACATATATATGAGATGGCCTTAGTTGCCTGCTCGGCGTTAAGCCCAAATAACCAAACCAAAAAATTGTGACGTAGGTTCATAAATATGCATATTAATTCAAAACGAGGCCGATCAGACGGTAAATCCGCGACTCGGGTACAAAAACAATACACCCTCAAACGATGAATTTCGACATTTGGCATTGTATTTACACCATAAAGCTCTAAGATCTACGCAAAGGGCCCATACACATACTGCTGGTCAGCAGTATCTGTTGCAGACAGTTTTCTGACTGTGTTGAGATGCTTGATCCTGGGGAATATAACTCTAACCCATATCATACTGAGGCTAAAAGCTTCAAATTTATACATTGCAATATGCAAGCACCATTATAGTACTTACAGATAAGGATATAGACCAATGTCTTTTGGTCAAGGGTGGTGCCAGAATATCTTGGCGCCTAGCTAGGCGCCAAGATATTCTGGCACTACCCTTGAACTATTTTAGTCAAACGTATTTCACACACTGGTGTATTCCGATTGATAAGAGTTAAAACACTCAGTGTAATACATTCGTAAGTTCAAAAGCCCCAGTGTCCTCTAAAAACTACATTACAGCACAGGAGACAACATACTGACCAAGATAGGTCAAGGATATTGTGGCACCACCTTTGAACTTTTAATATTTGAAAAGCATGGTCGATTAACATCTTGTTGGGTTGACTCATTCGAGACGCGCCGTATACGGACACGCGGCTATTCGCCATTTATCCGTACGCGGCAGGTCTCGAATGCGTTAACCCAAGGCTGATATGGATGGAAGCCATTCAGTCATTGCATATTTTTTTAAAAAATGTATTACTTGCTTACTTAATGCATCTGTTTTATAACTTACTCTTACATTCACCCATCATTTATTGTTCTTTTTTGACAGTTCCGCTCAGTTCTTCTCCGAGCCACAGAACCCACACACCTCATCCACACGATGTGACGACCATAGACACTTTCTTCGACACGACAACTGACGGACCCGTCGTTGTCGATCAAGGTCCTCCTGCCAACGACCTGCCCGATGCGGCAAGCTCTGCAGACGCTCCTACAATGTTCACGGACGATGTACCTATGTCCACTGAGTCCATAGTCACCGATACGAATGAGTTCTCATCTACCATGATGACTGATGGAGCATTCAGCAGCACGGATGGCCCGGCAACCGGCACCACAGACTTCATGACCACCGAGGAGGCCCCAGCAACCTACGCCAGCGGTGAGGATGGAGAGTGCCCTGATGTGCTTGCGCAGTACGGACTCCCATGCAAGTGTCCTTTCGAGGCTGGGGTGTATCGCCTGCCGCCCACCCTCTTCGAGATTCCGGATCTCGGTTCCTTCTCTGCACTTGCTAAGGTATTCATGGATCCAACCCGACTATGCTAATCTATTCGAGACATGCCGCATTTGAATACGCGGCACAAGCCGCGTATCCAAGTGCGGCACGTGTCGAATGTGTTAACCCCCTTGTCCTTGCATGTTGCCACCAGACAACGAAACTCCTTCTTTCTCATTATACTATTTTTTCCCCTGTCATATTTGAGTACTTTTACAAACTCAGACTAACCGTGACGGAATAATAATAATAATAATAATAAAGATTTACTGATAAGGCGCCTATACATGGTAAAATGGAATGGAGAATACAACAGAATAATATCGGGTGGGAATTTGTAACTGTTCCACATCTGTTTTCCGAGGTACACTGTTAACACATTCTGCTCCAGGACCGGAAATTCGCAAAATTTTGCAGTTGCCCCCTGAATACTGTATTACACTTCTGGAAACACGACTGATCCAGCGTGATAGTTCAAGGGTTGTGCCAGAATAGCTTGGCGCCTATGGGCGCCAAGCTATTCTGGCACAACCCTTGAACTATCACGTTCGATCCATGCCTTGCCGTGGCGTGTCGGAGTTGAATGAGTTAAACATTCTGTAGCTTTTCTAGAATTTTATGTCAATGATTTATTATGTCTCTGTTCAAGTTATGCAGCTTATATCACGACAGATGACACTGTAATGATACAACGTGAACGGGCGAACTTAGGTTCAGATGTGAATGCGGCGGACATGAAACTGAACAATGACCACTTCTTGTTTCAGGGTGATTACCGGGTGATTGCTCACTTTTTCGACACAGACACGGGTGAGATGGTCGCTTGTCAGCAGGTGGAACTGTCCCTCACCACCCACGCTCCTTGTACAGGACTTGCGTGCATTCTCGGCTGAAAGACCGTTTCATTTAAAACATGAGTTCAAGTTAAACTATTTGTTATTACTTGTGTGTGTGTGTGTGTGTGTGTGTGTGTGTGTGTGTGTGTGTGTGTGTGTGTGTGTGTGTGTGTGTGTGTGTGCGTGCGTGCGTGCGTACCACCAGACTTCGAATGCTTAGACAGTATTCCTCTTTATGAAAATGAAATGATAGTCGAACCGAGTTTCTAACACGGCAGAAAACGAATAGCGTGAAGATCCAAATGATAACAGATATAGACCGGAATTATTTTGCACCGAAAGCCGCTTGGGGCGTGGCGGAAATGGCTGAGGTCTAACAAAGTTCACTATATTTCTTTTAGTATAATTAGTATATATAGAAAGTCCGCTTTCAGTCTCGACTGAGAGTACGCCGCATATATATGTTTCTTTTAGCATATTGTATGCGTACTATAAATCGAGACTGAACTCGGTGAAGCGGACACTGAACAGGAAAACGTCCGCTTTACGACACGTTGAGCGTCATTCTCGTAGGAAACGAGACTTAAAAAGCCCGGTAGACAGTTACGACCGGACAGTGTACGCGGTGTACAGTTTAACACTGGACAGCGTACACGGGGTGCAGCCGCGCGGTCCAGAAAAGCATACTATAGTAACGACAGCCTAATGCGGGGCACTATCAAGGGGAGTACTTCGTGCAGGCTTATATATCACATACAACTAGTGAAGACAAAATCGTTGTATCAGTTACGAAAAATACGTGCGTGGGGTTGAATGAGTTAAGTAGCCGCCTATACCCTTTCAGGAGCAAGTACTTCTGCATTGCGGTCTGGTAAGAAACACTTCCCAGGATCATTCACTAGTGTTGATGCACAGTGCTGACAGCCCGGAGTGAGACCAATGTACTGACGGCGGCCGGAGACACTGAAAAACTGAGCCAACATCCGCCAACCCAGTGCGCACTGAAAGGCCATTGAGCCAACGTCGGCCCGATAGCCTTTTGCGCAATGGGAGGGCGCTCGTCTGCCTCGGCGGAGAGCAGCACATCATTTAATTGATAGGTTTTCCGTCCTTGTATATCCTGTATAGCGTTTCCGGAGTCGTTGTCAGGAGCGGCCCGGCAGTTCTTCTGCACTCCTTGACTGCGGAGGCCGAGACACGCCACCCAGAATCAGTATTTCAATCATGTTGGTTGTTGTGCACAGTGCTGCCGCAGGGTCAGACCAATGGCTCCCAGACACAGGGAGATGCCCGGAAAGCCAATAGTTTCCGCCAATGGCGCTCATGATCGTCAGTCTCAGTGAGAGCAGCCGCACATACTTAGTAGACAGATTTTTGGCCGGCCTTCAGTTTCATAGTTTGTATACATGAGCGGCTTTTCCGGACACTCGGCATGTAAAGTACTTCTGCGCTCTCTTAGGACATGACTGAGCCGACACCGACCCGAGACGCAAACAGGCGCTCGGCGTCTGAGAGTTGCACAATTACTGATTTTCCTCAGAAAGTACCTAAGGCCAAATCAGTCATCAAAAATGAGCCGCTACAGATCGACGTAGGGGCAATCAGTCTCTCTCTCTCTCTCTCTCATACATAGACCGAACGCACGCACGCACTCACCGGCACGCGCGCGCGCACACACACACACACACACACACACAGAGGATCACGTGATCGTGCGAGCAACAGGGCTGCCATTTGAGACCTCCTCCTGCAAAAAGTACTGCTTTTGCCTGTAAATCTCAGCGCCATGCCAGTTGAAGGACTGCCTTCAGCTTTGGAAGCTGCCTTGAACGCCCTGCTATGCGACAGCACGCTGTCATCCTTCAAAATTGACGGTAGAGGCGACTCGACAGTTGTCATTTTGAGGTTGACTGGTATGGCACACGGGTCCCCTGCCATTACCGCAACCTACCGCAAAAAGCCGCCATCCCACAATCGCCGGGACTACATGAGAGCAGAGGCCAGGAGACAGGAACGTTCGAACAAGGCAAGTGACAAACGGCTAGTATTGCCTTTGTTTATGCCCACCCCGCCCACACAAGCTACAAACAGCGAAGATAAACAGCTACACACTCTCAACACGCCGTGTACAACAACTCCCCTAGCCATAGATGACGATCATTGTTGCACGTGTTTCCCATGATGTCCCCACACCTACAGACAGGACAGAGACCAGTGACGATGCACCTACGGAGTGCAGTGGTACCTGCGTGACAACACAGCTGACTGGAGCGTGCGCAATGGACTGTGTCGACAGTGCTGAAGCCGACCCGAGTGATATGAGTGTAACCTCTGATCCATATACTCTTGAAGAGAGAGATTACGTCGCATCAATCATGGACAGATCTTTACAAAGACGCTTACGCGATAACCAGAGAAACACAGGGTTTGAGAAATGCGTCTTGTACAAAGGGAATCAGCAAGAGCACTTGTTGTGTAGAAGTGATGACATAACAGTGGTCTTCGACTGTGAGAAAAGTTCTGTGTGTTACTGGTTCATCCATCAAGGCCAAGCTGATGAGTGACTATGAACAAAAAGTGCAAGAGAACATTTGTCGCTGGACTGCCATAGATCCTAATGGTAATTACCAAGAGTCTTTTGAGATGGCGCTGATCGAGTTGGAGAATATAGGTTCCATGGTTCGTCGCCTCCTGGGTTAACATTTCTGGCTGACTCGGTGCCTGATTTGATGACTAGCCTGACTGATGACGACTGTCGCATTGTTCTTGACTTTTAGCTAATAGAAGAACGGAATCCTAACATGGACATTTCCCTTGTTGGATGAGATCTCATTTCGGTGTTATTTAATTTTCGTAATTTGTGTTCCTATGGGCCTGATGGCCTGCAAAAACTGGAATAAATTTAGTATAGTATTATTACACACACACACACTGACACACACACACACACCACGCGAAACACATCGGCACGGCATGCGAATGCACGCCGCACTCCGACCTGAAACATGTGGCGCGCGTACACTGACTGACTGACTCGCACACAAACTGAAACACACGCACACAAACTGCCTGAAACTCTCATAACTGACACTCCCACACATGGGCATAAACAACACTGACAGCACTTTGACCATTTGATACACACTGACACACCCACTAAGTCGACTCTTGGGTGACTGACCCACTACCACTTTGCCGGCACGGCCTGCATGCCCATACACTGCACGGTGGCCGACGTGCACACACAAGACGCAACGGATAACATGTACGCGCCCACTCTGGAAGTGCGGGCACGGCCCACCCACTCTGACTGACCGCCCACTAAATCATCTACGCCCCGTCGATGGTTGGTTGGTTAGTTCGGGTTTAACGTCCACAGCACCGAGGTGATCATGGACGGCCCTGACGGGCGGGTTATGGGGGACAGGGAAATCTATTGCCTATGGAGTGCGACCTGAACACTGATCAACTCAGGCGCACTCCCAACTGTGCCACTTTGATTTACCAGGACCTTTCAACGGACATGCTATGGAACAAATCCGTTTTTTCCCCCTGGATTGCGAGTCCAGCTACCGGGACCGGGACGGGATTCGAACTCACGACCCGGCGATTCCCTTCGCTCTCCTGCTCCGACGTTTAACCGCCTGAGCTATTTCGGACTCATAAGTCGATGGTCACCAAGGTACATAGATATATATGCCTGCACCAGGCGGACGCCTCGCGCTGGGACCATATGGCGTTGAGGCGCGTCCCCTGAGTGATGGATAGGGGGTCCCTCGTGAGAGGGGTGTACCGAATGAAATAAGGTGCCGTGAACCAACATGGTCTAAGGGAAGGTGACCCCGACAGAAAACCCCTGGTCCTCCTAGTAAGGGGGTTGGGCGTGGGGGTAGCTTCCCCACCCTGCAAAAAAGGAAATAGCTACAAAAACGCCGACGAAACGACTAACAGTAATTCCTTTCCTGGAGGAGGAAGGTTCTTCTACTAGAAGACTTATGACGTCCTGTGGTGAAAGCCGGAAGTCTTCGGAAGCCACAGGACCGAGCCGCCTCTCTCTATCCAGGGATACAACCATGGGCACATGGAACGTCAAGACCATGTACCAGAGCGGCAAGGCCGCCCAGATAGCAGCGGAAATGCAAAAGTACAACCTTTCCCTGCTAGGCATCAGTGAAGCCAGATGGACGCAGTCTGGCCAGAAAAGGCTGTTAAGTGGGGAGATGATTCTGTATTCAGGTCATGAAGAGGAGAATGCCCCCCATACAGAAGGAGTAGCACTCATGCTGTCACCAGTGGCACAGAGAGCGCTGATGGGCTGGGAACCTCTTGGGCCAAGAATTATAACAGCAGCCTTTAGAACCAAGAAAAAGCTCAAGCTGAACGTCATCCAGTGTTATGCGCCCACCAATGACAGTAACGAGGAAGAGAAACAAGAGTTCTACGACCGACTCCAGAGTGCCGTGGACAAATGTGCGGAGCGAGACATCACCATCGTCATGGGCGATTTTAATGCCAAAATAGGGGAGGACAACACCGGACACGAAGAGGTGATGGGGAGACAGGGACTAGGCTCGGAGATGAGTGAGAACGGGGAGAGGTTTGTAGACTTTTGTGCTCTAAACCGACTTGTCATTGGAGGCAGCATCTTCCCACACAGAAGAATACACAAAGCAACTTGGGTCTCACCTGACCATACAACAGAGAACCAAATAGACCATATCTGCATTAGCAAGAAATTTAGAAGATCCCTTCAAGATGTTCGAGTGAGGAGGGGAGCAGATGTCGCCTCAGACCACCATCTGCTTACCTTAAGAATGAAGCTCAAGTTAAAGAAAAGCCGCACAGAGACAACAAGAAGACAGCGCTATAATGTAGGCCTCCTGAGAGAAACTGGAGTTAGAGAAGAGTTCAAACTGGTGCTGTCCAACCGGTTTCAAGCGCTACAGGAGCTAGTAAATGAAGAGGAGGCGGTCACCACAGAGCAGCAGTGGAAGGCAGTTAGAGAGGCGCTGAACTCAACCTGCAAAGACACTGTAGGGTTCAGGAAACACCACCACAAGGACTGGCTGTCGGCACAGACCTTGAAGAAGATAGAAGCGAGGAAGCAGAAGAAAGCAGCGGTCAACAACAGTCGCACGAGAGCAGCCAAAGTAAGGGCGCAGGGGGAATACTCGGAAGCCAACCGCGAGGTGAAGAGGAGTATCAGGGCAGACAAGAGGGCCTACACAGACAGCCTGGCAGCAGAGGCAGAAAAGGCAGCAGGCAGCGGCAACATGAAACAGCTCTACGACATTACCAGAAGATTGTCGGGTAAGTATGGCCATACAGAAAGACCAGTAAAAGACAAAGAAGGCAAGCCTATTGCAGACAGAGCAGACCAACTCGACAGATGGGCCGAGTATTTTGAAGAGTTACTGAACAGACCTAGCCCACCCGACCCCCCCCGACATCCAGCCGGCAGAGACCGACCTACCCATCAGCTGTGACAGACCCAGCCGGGAAGAGATCAGAAAAGCAGTGGCATTTTTGAAGAATGGCAAAGCAGCAGGGCCAGATGGCATCCCAGCGGAGTCTCTGAAAGCAGACCTAGAGACAACAGTTGAGATGCTGTACCCACTGTTTGGAAAGATCTGGGAAGAGGAGGTGATGCCAGCTGACTGGAAGGAGGGGTACCTAATCAAGCTTCCCAAGAAAGGCGACCTCAGCAAGTGTTCCAACTACAGAGGAATCACCTTGCTGTCAGTACCAGGAAAGGTCTTCAACAGGATCATCCTAGAGAGAATGAAGAGCTCCGTTGACCCCCAGCTGAGAGACCAGCAAGCAGGATTCAGGAAGAACCGATCATGTACAGACCAGATCGCCACTCTCCGCATCATCGTGGAACAGTCTCTGGAGTGGAGCTCCCCGCTGTACGTCAACTTTGTGGATTATGAGAAAGCATTTGACAGTGTGGACCGAGAGACTCTGTGGAAACTCCTACGACACTACGGTGTACCCACAAAGCTCGTCCGCCTGATCAAGAGCAGCTATGATGGCATGACATGTCGCGTGATCCACCAAGGGCAGTTCACCAGAGAGCTCCAGGTCAGAACTGGTGTCAGGCAGGGGTGTCTGCTGTCTCCGTTCCTCTTCCTACTGGCCATAGACTGGGTCATGAAGATGACCACAGAGCACAGACGAAGTGGAATACAGTGGACACTGTGGACACAGCTTGACGACCTCGATTTTGCAGACGACTTGGCTTTACTGTCCCACACTCATCAACAAATGCAGGACAAGACCACGAGGCTTGCTGACATCTCGTCCCAAGTGGGCCTCACCATCCACAAACAGAAAACAAAGACAATGAGGCTGAACGCAACCAGGGAAGAACCAGTCTTGCTTGCTGGCACCCCGTTGGAGGAGGTGGAGTCCTTCACCTATCTCGGGAGCATCATAGACAAACAAGGCGGCACTGATGCAGATGTCAGAGCACGAATCGGTAAAGCCAGAGCAGCCTTTCTCCAGTTGAAAAAAGTGTGGAGTTCCAGAGAGCTGTCACAACGCACCAAAGTCCGGATTTTCAACTCCAATGTAAAAGCAGTTCTCCTATATGGAGCAGAGACTTGGAGATTGACAAAAACTACAGTCAACAGAGTACAGATCTTCATAAACAGTTGCCTTAGAAGAATTTTGAAAATCCACTGGCCAGAGAAGATCAGCAACGTCAGACTCTGGGAGAGAACAGAGCAGATAACAGCAGAGAATGAAATTGGGCGAAGAAGATGGGGATGGATCGGTCACAGTCTGAGAAAGCCAGCTTCCAGTATCACTAGGCAGGCATTGTCATGGAACCCCCAGGGAAAGAGGAAAAGAGGTAGGCCGAGAAACTCCTGGCGTCGAGACCTCCAAGCAGACATCAAGAGACTGGGAACCACCTGGAGTAGAATCGAAGGAGAAGCACAGGACAGGAGTTGCTGGAGGTCTCTCGTCGACGGCCTATACCCGGGTAGGGGTGACAGGCGTAAGTAAGTAAGTAAGTAACCAGGCGGACGCGCGCGCGCACACACACACTGACATGATACACACACTCTGACTCAGTAATGTGACTGCATGACGGCCTAACCATCAGTGTACCGCGACACACATACACACACGTGCATTATCCGACAACCTGACACACCATGCGGACGACACAGTATCATTTCGGCGTTATTTGGGTAAATAGACGGACTCCGAAGGGAGAGCAGTCGCCTATGTTTTTTGTGAAAAAGATCTCGTGAATCAGGTACGCTATATAAACTTGTTTGCTACGTGTGTAGGCATTGTTAGAGTATTTTTAAAATGCATTACGTTGAAATATACTTTCGGAACGTCATTTACTGTAAATTTTTCTAGATCGTCCCATAATTATCCCTCAAATTTGTTACAGATATTGAGATAAGGCCAAGGTCATTGCATGTTCGAGAATGTAAAAATTACTTCATGCCGAACACTAAACTCATGAGTGCAGGTAAGTCTTTGTGTGTGTGTGTGTGTGTGTGTGTGTGTGTGTGTGTGTGTGTGTGTGATATCGTACGTTTACTGCTTGCCCAAGAGATGTAAATTTAGTTTGTACATAGATCTTTATACATGTGTGTGTATGAGTGTGTGCCAGAGGCACAAAGGATAAATTGAAGAAGTTGTTTTACAGTTTCTTTTCTTTATAGATTCCTTGCAATATGTATTATAATCTATTTGAAACTTTTGTCTGGCACTTTCGTGCCTACTCTAAAGTTTAAAAAAAACCCAAACAAAACATGTTTTGCTGCTGCTTGTAAAAAGGACCTTACGAGATTTTATATGGACCCCTTCTATGGGTCCCTTCACGATACTAATGTAAAATGACACTAATGACTAAATATAAGAGTGAAATCATACATGACGTGAATCCTAGGTACTACCTAAATAATGCTGTTGGAGACACTTTCGCGTTCGCCTTGTACCTTAAATTCAAGTAATGATTTATGAACTATCAGACATGAGAATTTGCTGCGTATTTTGTGTATTTGATCCATTTCAAGCTTTTTATGCCTGTGAAAAAGTATACAGAAGAACCCAATGGGGAAAGAAACACACTTAAAAAGACAATTACAACACAATTTATTGATATTTCGGGTAAATATACCCATCTTCAAAAATACAAACAAATAAATATGGAGATTGCTGTTACAAGGAAAACAGGACAAACATGAAGGGCAGTCACCTTTTTGGTCTGGATTGTGTAAAAGTGTGTCATCAGGTACATCACACTTTGCATTCAGAAAAAAAGTCTTTGCTGGAGATACTGATATTAAATGTATGATAATGAAGTGGAAATGGATGCATGCAAGTATTTTGATTTAAATGGTATACGTCATTTTTTCAAATTCATCCAGTAGTGTTTGGTTTCTGAGACTCCTGCTTTCCAGGCTCTCAATTAAAATGCTTCAGAAAAAAGTACTTCAATGAAGACTTATGTACAGGTTTGAGGGGTGCTTGCACTATGTGCAGGGATGTCACTGGCCGTCGGACACCGGACATAGTCCGATTGACTTGGCCTAATGTCCGATGAACAGAAAGATCAGCAGGACAAATGTCCGATTGTTTGTTTCAAAAAGAGGACATGTGTCCGATTGTTTTTCCGTTGATCGCGGACACCGCTAGCAACATTTCTTTCCGAGTAGGCTGGCGCTTTGCGGTAGTCGGCTTTACACTGCGCGAGCGAGTGACATGTAGTGTGTTATTCCCGGCAACGCCCTCTGATTGGCTGACCCTAAGTTCAGCTATTTTTAGCGAAAGCAAGACTGCGCGAGCGAGGGTCATGTAGAGTGTGATTCCGTAAACATCGCCTTCTGATTGGCTGCCCCTAAAGTTCAGCTATTTTCAGCTAGGAGGGGTACCACTGTTCAACAGGACTCAGAAAAACCATCCAGCTCATATCAGTTCCACTGAGTCTGAGGGTGTCATTTTGATTTTCAAGTCAGTGTAGCAGCCTATTACATGTTGTGAAGTTTCAGATAAATCTAACAAATGTAGCCTATTGACAAGGCCTTTTTAAAGTATTTTCTGCATTAGTTTTCTACATTTGTTCATCATGTCTATTAGCCACAAAAGTGTGAGAATTTAAATCTTTAACCCATTTGCTACCAGAAACCTGCTGTGGCCCATGCTGGAAGCATGGGCCACAGCAGGTTTCTGGTAGCGAATGGGTTAATGACAACATGAACAAGTAAACAAAAAAAATAGTAACTGGAATGATTTTTTTTTCTTATACATTTTCTTACAGAAAGCTCATCTCCTTTTGTTATAGCCTTAGGCTTACTAATCATTACATTTCCGTTCAGTCAGTACATGGTCTAATATTTTTATAATGCTATTCTAGTCAGTACATTTCCTTGCACTGTGAATTCCTTGAAGTGCCAAAATGACAGTATAGTTTGTGAGTTGTGAGCCTGAGCATGAAGAATTTGCTACCTCTGTTACAAGGCCCTGATATGTTTTTCATGCGAATCTGCGATGACAGTATTATCTGAATGACATAATAACTTGTTCACTTTTCTTTGCCTTTTTACGTTTATGTCCTTTTCGTCAACAGTCAATAAATATCTCACTCAGCCTGTGTTTATGTGGTTTCTGTTTTACTATCAGTTTTGTCACGCGCGAAATGTCCTATTGTTTTGTTCCAATTCAGGACAAATGTCCTATCCCTCTGCCACCCTCCAGGACATTTGTCCTATAGGTGTCCAGCTCCAGTGACATCCCTGCTATGTGTCTTCTTCATACTGGGTGAAAATCAGACTTCTTCTAATTTTGTTAAGCTTGTCAGCAAATTGACTGTTGCACATTCGGAAGGCTAACCACTGACTTAATTAACTTACCATGCTACATGTATTTTGAGAATTTCTAATAATTTGTTAATTCCAGTTGAAATTTCAATATCCCCTTCTCTTTATGAGCATTCTATTTCACTTTTTTTCCCAGATGGGACAGTTCCTATGTTGGGACCTTACTGGTATTCTGGCAGTTAGCAAGGGTCTATACCTTTAATAGCAATGTTCCCGAAAACGTAGAGCTCTGAGTCTGAGACGCACAGACGTGGCAATCTGATACAGATATTTCAGTTGAGGGCCAGGCTGACTCACAGAAATAATGCACCAGGGAACACTTTGTGTAAATATATGTAGATTTTCTGATCTGATATTCATGACATTTTTGCCAATGATAAAAATCCAAACAAGATAAGGATTTTATCCCAAAGTCTGCCGTATTGTTTTGATCTAAACATGCGTTTTCTTTAGGAACATTCAGAGTTGTTACTGTTTTTTAAGGTTATCGATCCTTTTGATTCATCTCTCTCCGCCCTAACACCCACCCCCCTCCCGGGTAGACAAAAAGCGTGAGGTTTAACTACAAAGTCACTGATTCTTTTATTGCGTTGTGCTTGAATTTGAAATCATTTATTTGCCTTGTGGAGGTGCACAGGCATGGCACTTTGTGAAGTACGCCACTTGATATGCATCTCCACCATAGCATGACAGGTTAGTTCAACTTTGTAGTCTCTGTAATGATTATTTGAGATTGTCATGTTGTCCATTGTTATTTTTCCCACAGATGCAGCCTGCATTCAACTTCCATTTAATCCATAATAATGTGACTTCTCCCTGACTCATCATGTTCCTGCTGTTCGGCTACATCTCAATAGCCTTGGTGCAGCTGTACCGACAATATTGTCGGCAGTCCCGCTACTCCAAGGCAATGCTGCGTGCACTGCGGCAAGGCAGTGTTTTGGTGCAGCGAGGGAGATGTGCCAAACATGGCAGTGTTGGGGCTTTGCTCAACTCTCCTCTGCTCTCATGTTCACGCTCATACAAGGAAACCCAGCTCCTTTCGGAAGATGAACTGGCCATTTCTGTTGTGAGCCCAAGGGTGGGTATAGCTGAACATATTCACTGTGAAGAAATCACAGAAAGAGATCAACTGGCCATGATATTTCAAGGTTATTGCCAGATTTGCTTGGGGCCTTTCAGGTTCCAAGTAAATCTGGAAATGCCTCTGAAATGTCATGGTTGATTCATCTCTCGGTAAGCAAAGGTCCATCTGGCCAACAATGGCCACAGTGGGCCCGGGGAACAGCTGTGCACAGGCCCAATGTGGCCATCATGGGCCCGAAGACCTTTTGCTACTGGGGCACATACCGCACGCACGGCCATTGTAGATGCCACCCAAAGTTTGAGAAGTCATTTGAAGATGTGATAGTGTGTCTTTTCCATTGCCATCTGCTTGAATGGGATGTTCAAAGTAGCGTCTGTTTAGCTTTGCACTTTGGGAGATGGACGGAGTTATCATTATTTCAATCTTGTGTGTAGCAGACTGTTGTAAAATATATTGCACTCGGTGCTGAAATTAATTGAATAATATACCCTATTTTGACAAAGGGTATTTACCCGAAATATTAATAAATTGTGTTGTACCGTTTTTTCTAAGCGTGTTTCTTTCTCCGTTGGGTACTTCTTTGCATTTCACACGCTTGGCAGTCACCTTTTTGGTCTGGATTGAATAATATACCCTGCTATGAGATCTTAAAAATGTGCCCATGACTTTCCTAGCAGGTGACTATGCCCCAAATATTTCCAATGCCCCAAATATTGGCAACTCTCAATGAGCTTGCAAATGGCTGCAGTTGTAAGCTGTTTGATTGGGTGATTCACTTAGCTCTTTGCCTAAGTAGCATTTTTGTATGATGTGCTCTGCCACTAAGGAATTTTGGTTAAGAGTTAATTTCTTGATCCGGTGTGTATGTGTTTGCGTGGGGGGGTTCAGAGGGGTAGGTGTGGTAAGCGTGTGTGAGAATCCCTTACACCTTCTCACCACCAGCTGGAGCCGGGGAGGGGGGGGGGGGGGGGTGGTATATGTGACTTTCACATTTATTGTTTCCTCTTTTTTTTTTCTTTCTCCTATGCTGATCTGCCCCAGACTGTGTTTGCTCTTGGTGTGGTTTTATGCAGATGGACACTTTAACTCTTTGCATACTAAGTAACTTTTCTGTATTGTGTACTCTACCACTAAGTAATTTTGTTTAGAGTTAATTTCTGGATCCTGTGTGCATGCCAAGTACCAGCTTGTAACGACACATTCAGTGCTAAAAATAGCCAAACGCCCTGAAAACAAACCTGGGCTGGGCGGATCTCGCCACTGATAGTGTTCTAGGGGAATTAATCTCCTGGCAGATGAAGTCACCATCTGTAGGCAAAGAGTTAACTCATTCAGCCTGACACATGTATTTCCCAAATTTTGGAGGCATCATCTAACGACTATGCACCTGTTGCAGGAGATAGATTGACCATGATAATTCAAGGGTAGTGCCAAATTAGCTTGGTGCCGACAGGCACCAAGCTAATCTGGCACTACCCTTGAATTATCATGGTCGACCCATCTCCTGCTGTAGTGCATCAGGGCTGAATGGGTTAAAGGTTTAAAACTGTTGCTGAGTGACAGTGCATCACCTCTGCCGAGTTTTGCCTTGAATTTTCTTTCTCGCATTTTATTGTGTTAGTGCATGTGGTGGCTCACTTGCTGAAACCATATTTTTATCTTTAGTATATATACAGTTCAGCCTCATTGTGTCATGATAGGTTGGAGCCATAAAGTCATACCGCAATTTGCATTTGTGTTACAAGTGGTGATTAGGTTACATAGGCTTATGAAGAAAAACACACAGTAAGTGAATATAGTTCTCTGGCAGGCTCCAGCCAGTTGGCTTGCGTGCAGCTGTGTGCCGGCCATCTAAGACTGGAGTCAGCCAGATGACCTTTTGCTCATTAGGTGTATGGTTTGGATCCACGATCTTTCCCATGTTGTCCCCACCCGGGTCTGCCCTGGGGGACTTGGGTGGGGTTAGGTATTTTTTAGTTCCCAGGGTCACCCTGGTCAGCCCCACAGGGTGGGTTTTTCTCTCTATTCTGGGGCATGTGTTTCTGTCTACCCTTTGTCCATTCACCTGTATTTGCCTTTTTAAAACTCTCCCTACTGTCTGCACTGCCTGTAGCTCTTGATATTGGATGTGTGTTGCTAAATGGTCTTAGCTTTATTTAGGCCCCATGTGTTAGGTTTATTTAATGTATTTGACCGGCTGGTGACATACATTCAATGTTCTGTTTATTTATTTATTTTTTTTCACAAGCAGTGCAGGCACGTCCTGAGAAAGCCTTGTTGCTGTCGGGACGTTAAGCAATGTACAATCAATCAATTTCCCATGTTGTATCTCATTTCACAATATTCTGATGCCCATAATACAGAGGCTGATCTGTAGCAACACGTACTGATCAGGTGCTTTTGGATTAAGGGTCTTTCTGTGTTAAAGTGGCAAGTATGTTTCACCTGCCATCTTAATCCATAAAACCATGCTACAACAGGACGTGGACAGACCATGACAGTTCAAGGGTGGTGTCAGAATAGCTTGGCGCCTGTAGGTGCCAAGCTATTCTGACACCACCCTTGAACTATCATAGTCAATGTCTCTAGAACTGTGATGCACTGCAAATGTTAAAGGATATCTAACAAAAATTGATAATTTCATCCTCATGATGTAATGATTTATACTGGCTTCATCTTTTTTATCACAAACAGATAAACTGTTTTTAAGATATTATTGACCTTTTATTTTTTTCAGCAAAGAATAGACTTGGGTGAGTGGACATCCTACCTTGATATGAACCCTGGTGCTGATGCTAATAACAGCGTTATTGTACTGCTGGAAGCTGGTCGCCTAGTTGACCTTGACAACTTCGTGAAGGCTGCAGTTCAGGTGCCTATGGCTCAACAAGCACATGTAAGGAGAAAGACTGCATTTGGTTTATTGAGAATTTAACCCCATTTTGCATGCTTGCTTACTTACGCCTGTCACCCCTACCCGGGTATAGGCTGTCGACGAGAGACCTCCAGCAACTCCTGTCCTGTGCTTCTCCTTCGATTCTACTCCAGGTGGTTCCCAGTCTCTTGATGTCTGCTTGGAGGTCTCGACGCCAGGAGTTTCTCGGCCTAACTCTTTTCCTCTTTCCCTGGGGGTTCCATGACAATGCCTGCCTAGTGATACTGGAAGCTGGCTTTCTCAGACTGTGACTGATCCATCCCCATCTTCTTCGCCCAATTTCATTCTCTGCTGTTATCTGCTCTGTTCTCTCCCAGAGTCTAATGTTGCTGATCTTCTCTGGCCAGTGGATTTTCAAAATTCTTCTAAGGCAACTATTCATGAAGGTCTGTACTCTGTTGACTGTAGTTTTTGTCAATCTCCAAGTCTCTGCTCCATATAGGAGAACTGCTTTTACATTGGAGTTGAAAATCCGGACTTTGGTGCATTGTGACAGCTCTCTGGAACTCCACACTTTTTTCAACTGGAGAAAGGCTGCTCTGGCTTTACCGATTCGTGCTCTGACATCTGCATCAGTGCCGCCTTTTTTGTCTATGATGCTCCCGAGATAGGTGAAGGACTCCACCTCCTCCAACTGGGTGCCAGCAAGCAAGACTGGTTCTTCCCTGGTTGCGTTCAGCCTCATTGTCTTTGTTTTCTGTTTGTGAATGGTGAGGGCCACTTGGGACGAGATGTCAGCAAGCCTCGTGGTCTTGTCCTGGATTTGTTGATGAGTGTGGAACAGTAATGCCAAGTCATCTGCAAAATCGAGGTCGTCAAGCTGTGTCCACAGTGTCCACTGTATTTCACTTCGTCTGTGCTCTGTAGTCATCTTCATGACCCAGTCCATGGCCAGGAGGAAGAGGAACGGAGACAGCAGACACCCCTGCCTGACACCAGTTCTGACCTGGAGCTCCCTGGTGAACTGCCCTTCGTGGATCACGCGACATGTCATGCCATCATAGCTGCTCTTGATCAGGCGGACGAGGTTTGTGGGTACACCGTAGTGTCGTAGGAGTTTCCACAGAGTCTCTCGGTCCACACTGTCAAATGCTTTCTCATAATCCACAAAGTTGACGTACAGCGGGGAGCTCCACTCCAGGGACTGTTCCACAATGATGCGAAGAGTGGCAATCTGGTCTGTACATGATCGGTTCTTCCTGAATCCTGCTTGCTGGTCTCTCAACTGGGGGTCAACGGAGCTCTTCATTCTCTCCAGGATGATCCTGTTGAAGACCTTTCCTGGTACTGACAGCAAGGTGATTCCTCTGTAGTTGGAACACTTGCTGAGGTCGCCTTTCTTGGGAAGCTTGATTAGGTACCCCTCCTTCCAGTCAGCCGGCATCACCTCCTCTTCCCAGATCTTTCCAAACAGTGGGTACAGCATCTCCACTGTTGTCTCTAGGTCTGCTTTCAGAGACTCCGCTGGGATGCCATCTGGGCCTGCTGCTTTGCCGTTCTTCAAAAATGCCACTGCTCTTCTGATCTCTTCCCGGCTGGGTCTGTGACAGCTGATGGGTTGGTCGGTCTCTGCTGGCTGGATGTCCGGTGGGTCGGGTGGGCTAGGTCTGTTCAGTAACTCTTCAAAATACTCGGCCCATCTGTCGAGTTGGTCTGCTCTGTCTGCAATAGGCTTGCCTTCTTTGTCTTTTACTGGTCTTTCTGTATGGCCATACTTGCCCGACAATCTTCTGGTAATGTCGTAGAGCTGTTTCATGTTGCCGCTGCCTGCTGCCTTTTCTGCCTCTGCTGCCAGGCTGTCTGTGTAGGCCGTCTTGTCTGCCCTGATACTCCTCTTCACCTCGCGGTTGGCTTCCGAGTATTCCCCCTGTGCCCTTACTTTGGCTGCTCTCGTGCGACTGTTGTTGACAACTGCTTTGTTTTGCCTCCTCACTTCTATCTTCTTCAAGGTCGTTGAGAAGGTTGTGTTGTCACAACTTCTAGACCATCTGAACCTGAATCATCTTCTTAGTCCCAATCAGTCTGCTTACCGTGCAGGTCATTCCACTGAAACTGCGCTTGCAAAAATTCTTAATGACCTCCTCGAGGCTCTTGATGATGGCAAAGTATCTGTTCTCGCACTGTTAGACCTATCTGCTGCCTTTGATACGATTGACCATGACATTTTGCTACAACGTCTCTATTCTGTGTGTGGCATTCATGAAACTGCTTTATCGTGGTTTAGATCATATCTGACGGACAGAACTCGGTTCATAGTTGTTAATGATAAACTATCCAGCCCATCCACAGAGGTGCCTACCTTACGCGCTAGCTCGTAATTTTACGCATTTTCGGCTCAAATTACGGGAATATGACCAGTCCCTCTAAAATACGCAATTTACGTTGGGGGGGGGGGCTGGCTAATTGTGGACTGAAGATCGGCCGTTAGGCTCCCAGCCTCTGAAACCAGAGACTGTCACTAAGCTTTGCGCGTGTAGTCCGCTACACACTGACTAGCCAAGGCAGCAAAAATACTCGCACACAGCGTGCCAAGCATGCACTGAAACACTGAACTCTTGACTCGCGGGTAGTAACTAGCGATAGCAGGGGGCTCCTCTGCTACAAATGCATGCAACGTGTGCAGAAAGGACTTTGTTGTTGCTCACAGTGGTGCGTACAAAAGTATGATATTCAAAGACATTTGGAGTCCGCTGGGCACAAGACCAAGGCAGTAGTACATCCCAAAAAAGCACTTTTTTGTTAACCCTTTCGGCCCGGCAATCCGCTGTACTGGTTGGCGGTCTTCCCGGAAAACCGCTAGAGCAGTGTCGGGTGTTTTATGTCGCGCACCCGGTGATACGCGAGCCTCGCCGCGCGTGTGGTGACCTCGCCCTTCACCCGGCACTGAGGCATCATGTTTTATACTACAGGGTCCTGACAGTGCGTGCGTACTTTTGTACGTGGTACACGGTCAGCTTTGCGGTGCTAGAATGCCTATTACGGTCGAAATGGCGAGTGAATGTGTAGATATTCGGAGTGATAAAATTTTGTATTTGGAGACATGGTTTCAAAAGCAGATAGCTTTGATATATTGGGACTCGTGTGTCCACCTACCGCGTGGCAGCATAACCACGTGTTTGCAGTGTCAGCTTGAGCGATCGACGGTTGAGGCACTGACAACGGCAATGATGTACAGCTTGATTCTGAAGATGAATTTGGAGGTTCTAATTGATATTCCGTTCATCTGATGCTACACCTTGGTGCACATGCAGGTGACTCTGTGGACACCGACTGACACACATTGGTCACACGTGTAGTACGTGCATCGTCTTTACAACACCGGTACTTCCATCCTATCGTGTATGAGACACAACATCGTTCAATGCCGCTTATTACATGTTGTCTAGACTGTGGATATACCGTACAGCGGAAGGTGTAAACATTGACATCTGGTGACCAGGTATGAAGGAGCCTTACAGTGTATCGGCACACTGGAAATGCATGGACACTAACGTGTCGCAGTAACTGATGCCCTGTTTACTAACAGCTACCTGTCATGCACGAAAGACATTTTTGGCTCATGTGCGAAGCAAACGTGAGTCTATGTTCTGAGCCAGCGGTCGTCTGTCCGCCATCGTGCGTGGTAAACTTTAACGTTGGCATTTTCTCGGAGACTATTGAAGTTACAGTCTTCACACTTGGCCCAAGGATACTTTGTGGCAAGACCTTTCTAAACATGTCAATTTTAGTGACAGTTTCTCACAAAGGTCAAGGTCACAGGGGATCAGAAAATATATCAAAAATAGCTATTTGGGGGCATAATTTCATTTTCCTCAAATACTAATTCACAACTTATAACCCAAACTTGGTACAAAGATACCTGATGAAAAGACCTTTATATGCACACTAATTTCGTTGATTCCTCGGAAAAGGCAAGGGTCACAAGAGCTCAAGAAATATGTCCAAAATTACCATATTTTTACCCCCCAAAAAGTTTTTTTTTCGCAAATACTATTCACAACTTCAAACCCAAGCTTGCTACAGCGATACCTGATATTGAGTGAATAAAATAGCTAATACAGTAATAGTGTGGATAAATGTCTTTATTTTTAATTTGTTTGCTGTGGTGTATTTTTTTCGTTGCATGTTGCGCTGAAATGATTACACAAAATACACATTTTTAAGCAGCCCATTACACAAAATGGTCTAAGAGGGGTAGGCACCTCTGCATCCACCGTGCGCTTTGGCGTCCCACAAGGTTCAGTTCTTGGACCAGTCCTCTTTACCCTGTATGTTCAGCCACTGGCCAGTGTCTTTAACTGTTTCTCTATATCACATCATGCATTTGCAGATGATACTCAACTCCATGACTCATGTTCACCTGATCAGATTATGGACACAATCGAGATCCTTCAGGAGTGCGTCTTGGATACTAAGATGTGGATGACTTCAAACAAACTACAGTTGAATGACGGAAAAACTGAGGCCATGATAATTGCTTCCCCGAAGTTGATGAAGACGCTGACACTCCCCCAGTCATTACAAATCTGTGGTGCCACTGTCCCCTTCTCCCCCCATGTAAAAAATCTGGGTGTCACACTTGATAGTAGCCTGTCCATGCGCCTTCATGTGAACAACGTTTGCAGATCCGCCTATACTGAACTGCGACGTATTGCTTCAGTCCGCCACTATCTGACACCTGAAGCAACTAAAGTACTTGTCTGCGCTTTTGTTTTGTCTAAATTAGACTATTGCAATGCTCTTTTGGCTGGCTGTTCCCAGTGTCTGATTGGCAAACTCCAGAAAATTCAAAACTCATCTGCTAGGTTGATTCTTAGAGTCCCTAGATCAGATCATATCACACCCCATCTGTCTGCCCTACACTGGTTACCTATAACAGCTAGGATTCAGTACAAAATTTCATGCATGACTCACAGTTGTATTACCTGTTCCTGCCCACACTACCTTGCCTCTCTTCTCCAGCTGTATATGCCCTTGAGACAGAATTTGCGCTCTGCTGCCGACTCTCGAGTTTTACGTATCCCTCTTGTCAAAACAGTCATTTGGTGAGAGGTCATTCAGAAACCAGAGCCCAGTTGTTTGGAATGATCTCCCACGCAAACTGAGATACGTGGATTCAAGAGAGGCATTCAAGCGTGCCCTAAAGACCCATATGTTTTCTGTCAGCTACAAATGACTTTGTCACACACCTGTCATGTTAAAGTCATCTCTATCTACAGTGGAGTCCAGTTAACACGAACTCGCTTAACACGAATTTCCGGTTAACACGAACCGCTTTTGCATTCCCGGCTGACAGCCTTCTTATTATGTATTAAAATTTCACTGATAACACGAAATGCTTAACACGAAATTTCGCTTAACACGAAGCTGTTTTCGGTTCCCGACCAGAGCAATTTCACTATTATTCACCTGTTTAACACGAACACACATTCCAGTCTCAAACACCGAAAACCGATTCATGAAAGGGGCACTGCACGTGTCGCTCTCGTGCTGTAGTACGCACGACACATGAACGAACTCTAGCGCAGCCTGTGATTGGCTGAATAGCCTTCAGTCATTGTAATCCGTCTTCTCATTGGCTAGTGTTTCTGAACTGAATTCATGCATCATTCGTGTACCAACACTCCCTCAATTCAGTTAACTACCGATCACGGCTACCCCCAAGGTAAAACAGAAGTCGACTACGCTTGAAGTGAAAAAACAAGATTAATGAGATCCACGATTGTCTCTCTACACGGGCTGTCAATAACGCAAGACCGACTTCGATCATGGCCCGTTTTTTAAATGACTTTGACTGTGTTGCTTTTACCGATGCCAGATGCCCGTGTTGCTTTTACTTTACTATGGATTTTACCTGATGAATTTTACATTAACTACGTGAGCTGTACACATATCCTTTTGTTTTCCTAGCGAGCTGAACGTAATGTAAGCATATATAGTACAATAATGTGCACTTTTAACTTCGTACTCATTCATGCACGCATCTCTTACACACTTTTTCCTTGCCGGGAGGGCCGTGATCAATTTTGAGGCCATATTGGTTAACGCGAAATACGGTTAACACGAAGTGATTTTCCGTGTCCCCAGAAATTCGTGTTAAGCGGACTCCACTGTATTTATAGAAGTAGTGTGTGTGTGGGTGTGTGTGTGAATGCCAGTATGAGTCCATGAGCGTAGCACTTTTGAATGGTGACTTTATAGCTTGTTTACAGAGTGCGTTGTATTTTGTTTTTGTACTTTTTGTAAATTCCATTTTTGTAATTAGTTATTTTTTGTACATTAGTTTTTGTTAAGCGCCTAGAGCTCTAATCTGAGGTTAGGCGCTATACAAGTACTCATTATTATTATTATTATTATTAAGGTCTGTGCCGACAGCCAGTCCTTGTGATGGTGTTTCCTGAACCCTACAGTGTCTTTGCAGATTGAGTTCAGCGCCTCTCTAACTGCCTTCCACTGCTGCTCTGTGGTGACCGCCTCCTCTTCATTTACTAGCTCCTGTAGTGCTTGAAACCGGTTGGACAGCACCAGTTTGAACTCTTCTCTCACTCGAGTCTCTCTCAGGAGGCCTACATTATAGCGTTGTCTTCTTCTTGTCTCTGTGCGGCTTTTCTTTAACTTGAGCTTCATTCTTAAGGTAAGCAGATGGTGGTCTGAGGCGACATCTGCTCCCCTCCTCACTTGAACATCTTGAAGGGATCTTATAAATTTCTTGCTAATGGAGATATGGATGGTCTATTTGGTTCTCTGTTTTATGGTCAGGTGAGACCCACGTTGCTTTGTGTATTCTTCTGTGTGGGAAGATGCTGCCTCCAATGACAAGTCGGTTTAGAGCACAAAAGTCTACAAACCTCTCCCTGTTCTCACTCCTCTCCGAGCCTAGTCCCTGTCTCCCCATCACCTCTTCGTTTCCGGTGTTGTCCTCCCCTATTTTGGCATTAAAATCGCCCATGACGATGGTGATGTCTCGCTCCGCGCATTTGTCCAGGCACTCTGGAGTCGCCTCGCGCTGGGACCATATGGCGTTGAGGCGCGTCCCCTGGGTGGTGGATAGGGGGTCCCTCGTGAGAGGGGTGCACCGAATGAAATAAGGTGCCGTGAACCAACATGGTCTAAGGGAAGGTGACCCCGACAGAAAACCCCTGGTCCTCCTAGTAAGGGGGTTGGGCGTGGGGGTAGCTTCCCCACCCTGCAAAAAAGAAAATAGCTACAAAAACGCCGTCGAAAAGACTAACAGTAATTCCTTTCCTGGAGGAGGAAGGTTCTTCTATCAGAAGATTTATGACGTCCTGTGGTGAAAGCCGGAAGTCTTCGGAAGCCACAGGACTGAGCCGCCTCTCTTTTTCCAGGGACACAATCATGGGCACATGGAACGTCAAGACCATGTACCAGAGCGGCAAGGCCGCCCAGATAGCAGCGGAAATGCAAAAGTACAACCTTTCCCTGCTAGGTATCAGTGAAGCCAGATGGACGCAGTCTGGCCAGAAAAGGCTGCTAAGTGGAGAAATGATTCTGTATTCAGGTCATGAAGAGGAGAATGCCCCCCATACAGAAGGAGTAGCATTCATGCTGTCACCAGTGGCACAGAGAGCGCTGATGGGCTGGGAACCTCTTGGGCCAAGAATTATCACAGCAGCCTTTAGAACCAAGCAAAAGCTCAAGCTGAACGTCATCCAGTGTTATGCGCCCACTAATGACAGTGACGAGGAAGAGAAACAAGAGTTCTACGACCGACTCCAGAGTTACTTACTTACTTACGCCTGTCACCCCTACCCGGGTATAGGCCGTCGACGAGAGACCTCCAGCAACTCCTGTCCTGTGCTTCTCCTTCGATTCTACTCCAGGTGGTTCCCAGTCTCTTGATGTCTGCTTGGAGGTCTCGACGCCAGGAGTTTCTCGGCCTACCTCTTTTCCTCTTTCCCTGGGGGTTCCATGACAATGCCTGCCTAGTGATACTGGAAGCTGGCTTTCTCTTTCTGGCCAGACTGCATCCATCTGGCTTCACCGATACCTAGCAGGGAAAGGTTGTACTTTTGCATTTCCGCTGCTATCTGGGCGGCCTTGCCGCTCTGGTACATGGTCTTGACGTTCCATGTGCCCATGATTGTGTCCCTGGAAAAAGAGAGGCGGCTCAGTCCTGTGGCTTCCGAAGACTTCCGGCTTTCACCACAGGACGTCATAAATCTTCTGATAGAAGAACCTTCCTCCTCCAGGAAAGGAATTACTGTTAGTCTTTTCGTCGGCGTTTTTGTAGCTATTTCCTTTTTTGCAGGGTGGGGAAGCTGCCCCCAGGCCCAACCCCCTTACTAGGAGGACCAGGGGATTTCTGTCAGGGTCACCTTCCCTTAGGGCTTCCTCAGACGGAGAAACGAAACAAAACATTTCGTCGAAATGTCCGCATTTCAGACATTTCTCCAACATTTCACCGTTTCACGAAATGTGAAAAGACACATTTCACGAAATAGAACTTGTCTCTATTTTGCGAAACGTTTCGCTGAAACATTTTACCCGTCACCCAATCAGTGCCGTCCGCTCGGTCACACCCCAATCTGACGTCATTCAAGCCCAAACACTGAGGACTGCAACGGTAAAGCGATGCCGTGGAGTCAGGTCTATTATGGCTAGAATTGCGTGATGTGACGCACGATTCTGTACGATTTAAGCGGAGAAATCATTTTCGAAATGGAATCTATCAAGTATCATCACTAAAGTACCACCAAAATATGATTTTAGGTCAGTTTTCTGAACCCCACTTTCATCGGCTGCTCTTCGAAGCCGCCTACAAGATGGCGGCTATGGCTTCGAGACGGCGGCATCCTCGATTCACTGAACCAGCCTTGTTTACGCATTCAAAAGCGCTTGCGTTTATTCGATATGGTCGGCAATTCACTTTAATTGTGTAAGTGAAGGCACACATGTCTTATATGTTTAGTTTTTAAGCGTCAGTAGTCAGAAATATGACCCGATATCCACCGATACAAACCAGAGCATGTTTTGGTGAACAGTTACTTCCCCTGTACCAGGCGAAATGAATTTTCACCGCGTTTCTGCGTGTGCGGAAAAGGCATTTCGATGCAATGAAAATGTTTCGTTTCTTGTGCATTTCGTTTCTCCGTGTAGGGAAGCCTTTAGACCATGTTGGTTCACGGCACCTTATTTCATTCGGTGCACCCCTCTCACGAGGGACCCCCTATCCACCACCCAGGGGACACGCCTCAGCGCCATATGGTCCCAGCGCGAGGATTTTGCATGCAGTCACAGTGATATAGTCTGTTGAGCAAAGCTTACCGCATGTCTTTTTGAAAATAACTTCTGAACATGGATGATTTCAGGACAACTCTATGAAGAACAGATGATGATGATCAACAAGCTTGGATCTATTTTATTTTAACCCTTCTCATTCGGAGTACACCAGTGTGTGAAATAAGGTTGACTAAAATAGTTCAAGGGTAGTGCCAGAATAGCTTGGCGCCTAGAGCTTGGCGCCTTTAGGCGCCAAGCTATTCTGGCACCACCCTTGAACTAAAGCCATTGGTCTATATCCTCATCTGTAAGTGCTATAATGTAGCTTGCATATGGCAGTGTACAAATTTGAAGCTTTTAGCCTCAGGATGATATGGGTTAAGTTTTCCATAGTACTGACAACTTTGTTTTGGCTGCTGCGCTCGGGATATTTTGAAAATGACTTATTTAAACCAGCTAAAATATACCCTGATCCATCCCGCTCAGAAACACTGATTCATATTCATTTTTGTAAAATTCACACTCTCCAAGTTGGATATTCAATAGCCTGGTCTTGCAAGGCGTCTGATCCTTGCATTAGCAGGTCATAGTTTCAGCATCATTGATGCAGGTCAGTGGTCACCGAGGCCTGAACAGGATATATATTGCAACTTTTGGGTCATCTCTTAGGTCATCTCCATGATCTCCCAGGGGGTAGTGGCTAAACCGCTGGATTTGAAGCCAGCCAAATTTAACACATTCTGCCCAAGGACTAAAATCCCCAAATTTTGAAGTTGCCTTCTGCAGGACTGTATTGCAATTCTAGAGACAGATCGAGCATGATATTTCAAGGGTGGTGCCAAAAAGCTTGGCGCCTATGGGCACCAAGCTGTTCTGGCACCACTCTTGAACTATCATGCTCGATCCATGTCTTGCTGTGGTGTGTCAGGGCTGAATGAGTTAAAAATAAGTTTAAGTTTGGTGTTATCTGAAATGTCTTCTTCAAAGGTTAATTGGAAAAAAAAAACACTGGGCAAGCTTTGTTCAAACAGACTATATTGGGTGCATGTTCAGGGGGGGGGGGAGGAGGGGTGTAATTTCAGCAGAATAGCATATGAAAGTTTGTTTTATTTGCATAATTGCTATTAATAATGGGGTGGTTATAGAAGAAGAAAAAAAAACCAGTTTCCATTAACGCTTATCATTCGGAATACACCATTGTGTGAAATAAGTTTAACTAAAATAGTTCAAGGATAGTGCCGGAATACCTTGCCAAGCTATTCTGGCACCACCCTTGAACTAAAGCCATTGGTCTATATCCTTATCTGTAAGTACTATAATGTAACTTGCATTTGGCAGTTCACAAATTTGAAGCTTTTAGCCTCAGTATGATGTGGGTTAACAACTGTTTGTTGATACTTTTTCTCTTTGTCATCAAATGCCTATGTCTTAAGTTTGCTACTGTGACAGTTTCTGCTAGATGTTCCTCCATAAACATCATGTCTAACGTGGTAACAGCTTTTAAAGAAAAGTGTGTCCTGGCTTTGCCTTAGTTGACAAGATGGCTTTCCTGTTGGAACTCCCGTTAGGAACTAATTCTCTAAAAAAATTCATCATTCAGAAGATTTGCTATTGAACTGTGTGTGATCTGTAAGGTGTTGCAGCATGGCTGTCCCATAGCCTGGAAACGTGGCTCCCCTTTTGGGATCATCCTGCACTGCACATACCACAACTTTGTGTTACTGTGTGATGCATTTGGTGAGGGTCGCCTGGTTCTGGATGAGGACTTGGAACTCTACCGCTTGCTCAGTAAGATTCAGTTATGTGATGGTGTGTGATTTTGGATGTTACTGCTTTAGGCCACAAAGTGAAGAAAATCACAGACCAGCACAAAAACCTTAACATGACACTCTTGAAATGTGTGCTTGTCTGTAATTTTGGACCTCGCAGACAACTTACAGAGGTCCCACAGACAAACATACATATTTTTGTTTGACATTACAGGCTTTACGTTAACGGAAAAATTCTCCGTATTTGATGGACAAATTTTGACAGGGATGAAAAAAATGGCTATCTGTCTGTTACTGGGACAGACAAATCATGAGAAAAAAGCATCTAGTTGTGAATGTTTTACACGCTTGCAACTTTTGGAAGGTAACACGTACCACACCCCACGACACCCCCTTGTACATTTAGTGTACTAGTACACATGCAACTTAGCGATCTGTACTGATGTACTTCTTCAGGCCATGTTTAAATTATGCTATGGATTGTGGAGTGCCTGGGACAGAGTTTTCGTCGTGCTGTCAGTCCCGATGACGGATAATTTTAAATCCTAGCAAAAAGCCTATATTAATCAACCAGTAAACATCTTCCCAACATGATCAAGGCAAATATTTATAACGGATTGTTTTCTAACAATACTAAACTCTTTCAAGTTTGTCATATAATATGCATTTACTTCCAGCATCAGCTGGCTCAATCATGAGTCAAAGTGTTGACCATCAAATTCACAGAGGAAAGGTGGTCAGTTTAGACAGATGGCAGCCGAATTTAGAACCAGAAATCAGAGTTAAAATATTGAAGTTGCGGGTTCCCCCCAAACTAGACCACTCTCTAGCACAAGAGGTGAGAAAACACAGTGGGCTGTAGGCAAAGACCAGTGTGTCACTATAGATGATCAGGCCAGCAGAAACAAATTACTTCAGTTAAATCGCCCAATATCAGCAGCCCTTACATGAATAAAAAAAAAAATCATCTGTTGGTACATGTGTATTGACTAATTTTATTAGGTGTTGAAACACCATGGCAGACCATATTCTGAACCCCCTGTGACTAGCTTCATCGCCATGTGCATTTTTAATGTATGTTGAGAGATTGTTTTCCTCAGCATCATTTCCACAAAATTTTTAAAAAGTTGTAATGTAACAACTGTATGGGGCCGTAAAGCAATCGTTGAAAGTTTTTTTTGCCAATCTGAGCTTAAATATTACATCATTTTTTGCATGTGATTGACAGCAATACAGCATTGGCTAAGCGTAACAGCGTAACGGCCAGCTGAGTTGCCCACACTTTGTGGCTCGCTGAGTGTAGTCTTTGCTTACAACTTAGCTCTGTCTATGTGGGAAGGGGGGCGGGTGGGGTGGGGGGTGTCTGTGAGTCTATTGGTCTGTCTATGTGAACAGTGTTGTCATCTGTAAGTATTATGTTTACTTATATTTATGTATATTATGTAGTTAGTCTTATAGTTGTTAGCAAGGCAGGTTTGTAAAATGGCTGTGTCGATGACGATGTCAATGCCTAAACCATTGTAAAATGAAGTTTCATTGATTCAGTCGCGCAATCTAGTAATTACAGAAAATCTGGAGATTATTCAGGGCCTTTTTAAGTCCCTTCTATTTATAGAAGGGACTTTTTAGGACGGGTCACGGTGGGGCATATTTAATAGCATGTCCATGATGTCAAAGGCGGGCAGGATAAACCTCTAACAATTGAAGTAACGAGATAAAAATTACATTATGTCTAGTTACGCTAACCTCGCTGCTGAACGTACATTTGGCGCAAAGCGCTGTATATATGTATGTATGTGTGTGTGTACATGTATGTAAACAAGAGAATCTCCGATATTTCTGTACACACAAGCTTGAAACTTGGCGAAATACTTTCTAAGAGAGCCTCCAAGCATATTGTAATTGAATGTCTCATTGAAGGCATAAACAACCTTTTTAGGAAGTCAGTTGACCCAGATTAGAGTCTGTAATTTTTGTCATATTTACTTGAACTTTTGCATATAGCTAGTTTGGAGAAAGACATTGGATGAGTTCGTTAGCCAGCTTTGAATCCTTTCAACTTCTTTAGTAAAAATTAATTCATTTCAGAAAAGAATTAAAACACTAAAAAAACCTTTACTTCTAGAGAAAGTCAGACAGTGGCGATGGCGTAAAAGAGGCAACTCCGTCACCACGCAGACACTGACATAATACTCTAAATATGACGTCATTCTCTCGCGCGCGCAGCTCTCTCTCTCTCACACACACAAACATGCTTGCATCTCCATGAGGAATACATCCTCATGCGCCCTCCAGGTGCATGAGGATCTATGCCTTTTGGAGATGTTTGGAGCGCGCACGCACGCACTAACACGCACACTCACATCAACGCGCTTTCAGAAGAGCATGCAGGTGACCCGTGTATTATTCATTCGGTAACTATCATTCGGTATTAGATCAGCTTTTATGTCTGCCTATTGCTACCTTCATTTGGTGTATGATCAGCTTATATGGCATGCAGCTAGGTAAAGTCAACCTGCTTTCACACAAATTATAGCAAGACTAAAATTGGACCGTGAAGTTGTAGTTTTGTCACCATTTTTTCAAGCTTATGAAGCGAAAGTGAAACTCATTTGACGTAAAATATAAAATTACGTAAAAACTAAAACTTGCGTCGTGACAAATGACATTTGACAAATCAGTGGCGCTTATGTCCTGTGCCCTTTATAGAACTCACTGACGCATTGGCAGATCTGCGAGTCTTTTTCAATATGAGATAATTCAACATCAGAATCAGGTCAAAGACAAAAGGTAGAGACCATTGACAGTGAGGACAGCTCTCATATAGAGGGGACTTTGTGGGTTATGGTTCATCCCATCTTGTTTTCTTTGCAGTGTCACAGCATTTTCTTACAACTGGCAATAACAATCAGCATAAAAAGTGCACAAACATTATATTCAGATTATTACTTTTGTATGTATATATATATATGTGTTGCATTTTTACAATGCACTCAGACTGTATCATTTTTATGAAATTTTCCCAAAATAATGAGTTTATTTGAATTGATTTACATTTCTGAATCCCAGGCTACCATCTGGTGCACCTACTGAAACCACACTATGCAGAAAATGAACACACCCCCAGTAACACTGATACTCTTCAAGAGAATTTCAGTATTGAGACTGGAAACGATTTGCGTTAATTTCATAACTGATTGGAAAGTATGTGCATGCAGCTTATATGTCTGCCTATTGCTACCTTCGTTCGGTATAGGATCAGCTTATATGTCTGCCTATTGCTACCTTTGTTTGGTATAGGATCAGCTTTTATGTCTGCCTATTGCTACCTTCGTTTGGTATAGGATCACCTTTTATGTCTGCCTATTGCTACCTTCATTTGGTATATGATCAGCTTATATGCCGATTGCTACCTTCATTCGGTATAGGATCAGCTTATATGTATGCCTACTGGTACCTGTGTTCAGTATAGGATCTCTGTAATTTCAGAGACAAAGAAAAATGTCTGTGGAAAGACTTACTGGTACTGTACTCTGCCCCACATATTTTGTTGAAAATCCTTTCACACGTTGTACTGAATACAATTTGATAGTAACTGTCCACAAATAATTTACTCTCCATTGTCTCTTTCTAGGTACATCAGCATTTTGCCTCAGATTGTCTTTTTTAGAATAGCAGACGATTTCCTTTGCTCAGATCAAATCAAACCAGAAGTAACTGGAAATAAACAGGGCACATGGTTGGCCTCCGTTTGTTCCCAAATGGTTGAAAGAAAACAAAACCTCTGAAGAGATAGGCGTTCAAAGTTTTTGTATGATTCAAAGTTGGGAGAATCAGGAAGAACAGTCATGAAAGTGGGAGAAGTCAGGAGAAAAGCGAGAGAAGGGTTACAATGTCAGGAGTCTCCCGCCGAAATCGGGGGACTTGGCAGGTATGCAACTTGAGTATCTATTTTATAAGAATGTCAGATGCGAAGATGACAATATTTGGAACCTCATTAGGTCACTTGACCTTTCCTTGAGTGTTCTATGTGTGCGTGAATGCACATGTTTCACATGAGCATATGTGTTGGGTCCAGCTTGCTGCAGCACTTGAGCCAATTTGCAATTTGGATAAAGCACCTTATTAATGTACAGTATTATTGCTGTATTTGTACAGATTTTGTATTTTCTTCTATTTGACAGCTGTATCAGTGACAGGTCGACCACAAAGTCTCAAGAGAAAAAGCCAAGATGTCGAGCAAAACCGGAGGATCATTCCACTAGAGCATGAGTCGGTCAGATCTCTTTCCAGTAGTAGTTCACTAGGTTTTGCAACAGCTGAAGATGCAAAGAGGGCAAAGGACATTTCTTTTGGCAAGGAAAACATTCCAAGAAGTAGAATTTCACCCTCAGCAAGTGTGAAATGTGTTGATGTTTTCGATGGTGCAGCCAGCGAGATGCTCAGAGTAGATGGCAAAATAATGGCGCCATTGACTGTAGATTGTTCTGGAAGTGATGTTGGTGGCTGTGATGATGCATCAGACAGCTTGTTACAGACTGGGGAAAAGTTGTTGCAGAAGACATACGATGGCAGCACAGATGTGGCAGAAAACTTGTCTAGTGGGGATCATAATGGATTTAGTGTTACACAACAGAAAGACCAAAAGCTCACACCCAGCAAAATTGAAAGATCTGCTCAGCAAACAACACATACACAAGAGGAAAAGAATGGATATAGCTGTGAAGTACCAAATGGTGAAAGTTTGACTGCAAGCTCAAATTCAAAAGCAGATTCTCCACAGATTGTTAAGGGCACACACTCTAATGGTGTAATTTCTTCAGTAATATCTGATAGAGCAGAATCTACTGTAAGCATGACAGATGGCAAAGGCTCACTTTTAAAAAAAGGGACAGCTAAAGCTGGCAAGCCACCCAATGTGCTTGTGTACTGTGGAATCAAAGACTCGGCCCGCAAGTTTGGCAACATCAAGAGCTGTCTGGAGCAGTGTCTGAACACTGACGCCTACACCCTGTATCACCTGGGACATGAACATGTCACCACCACACCCTGGGCCGACAATTCAGCCGCCCTTGTCATCTCCTGTGACAAACTTTACACTAACATTGAGCAGGCCTTCTCTGAGTACCTACTCTCAGGGGGTAGGGTGATCAGCTTTGGGAGCTCCATGGAAGCAAACTTTCTGGAGAGAAAAAAGGTGCATGAAGGTCTGACGGTGGCCAAGTTTGGCTTTGACACATGGAAAGACGTGAGCACAATACAGGGGTGTCATTGCTACACACGTGGCAGCCTCAAACAGGATAACTCCACCGTGGAAGCGGTGGTTGTGGATCGTAGGACTGGAGACCCTCTGGTCGTGCTGCTTACTCTGTCAGGGACCAAGGGCAATGGATGTGCTGTTTTCTCACAGGTATGGACTAAAGAGTAATTTCTTAACCATTTGGATGTTGGCCCTTTGGGTGTTGGCAGCAGTTTTAGTTGCGATGATTCCTGCAGGAATCATCGCAACTAAAACTGCTGCCAACACCTGAAGGGTTACGCGCGCTTTTGTCGCACTACTGACTTCCAAATGGTATATCAGAATCATGACAAAAAAGGGCATGACACGTAGGTTGCTCATCCCCATGTACAAGACGCATTCCTGTTATCCCCTGAAGCTGCAGGGGCTCATTACAGTCTGTCTCTTGCTGGCTTTTGTTTACTGAACTCATTTAACCAGTGTGTTGATAGATGTTTTCAAAAGGAGAACTTTTTAACCAACTGAGACAACAAATAATTGCTTTTAAATAAAAAAAATTAGGACAAAACATGTATAGCAGTGTTTGGTCACTGGCCAGGCTTTATGTGCTGTATACACATCATGAAAAAAAAAAAAAAAAAAAAAGAGCATCGCCCTCCCCACATCACCATCGGCGAGTCCGAACTGAAGTCTGTACACCAGTTTACCTACCTTGGCTGCATCATCACGTCAGACGCCAAGCTGGACAAGGAGCTGGACAACAGGCTGGCAAAAGCGAACAGTGCTTTCGGGCGACTATTCAAGCGGGTGTGGCACAATCAACAGCTGAAAAAAGGCACCAAGATCAGCGTGTACAGAGCTGTCGTCCTCACCACCCTGCTGTACGGTTCCGAGTCCTGGGCCCTCTACCGCAGCCAACTACGACTCCTCGAACGCTTTCACCAGCGCTGCCTGCGTACCATCCTGGGCATTCACTGGAGTGACTATGTCACCAACGTCGAGGTCCTTGAACAGGCGGAAACTGTGAGCATCGAGGCTTTGCTGCTGCGGACACAGCTTCGCTGGGCGGGGCACGTCTCCAGGATGAAGGATCATCGCCTACCCAAGATCACTCTGTTCGGCGAGCTCGCCACTGGACACCGAGACAGAGGGGCACCAAAGAAGAGATACAAAGACGGTCTCAAGAAGTCACTTAGTGCCTGCCAAATCGACCACCACCAGTGGTCTTCGCTTGCCGCGGACCGTGACACCTGGCGCTCCACCATTCACAAGGCAGCCGTCTCCTTTGAGGACTCTCGCAGAGCTAACCTTAAGGACAAGCGGCTCAGAAGAAAAAACAGAGCTGTCGTAACTCAGAACCCTGACCAGACCTTCCCCTGCAGCCACTGCGGTCGAACCTGCCTGTCCCGGATTGGCCTCCGCAGCCACAAAAATGCCTGCAGACGACGTGGGCAAGCCCTATAGAATCTTCGTTCGCGAAGTCAAGCCAAGACACATCATGAAAAGCACTTTTAAGTGAATTGCTGCGAGAATTGCTGATCAGCACATTACAGTTTCATCCTTTGACTGTGGGTAGCACTTTTTGTCAAGGTGATTCCTGCAGGAATCACCTCGATCAAAAAGTGCTGCTGACAGCCAAAAGGCTAATTTCTGTATTGGTCTGCGATTTCAAGCCTTAACACATTCTGCCCCAGGACCAAACTCCCCAGATTTTGAAGTTGCCCTCTGAAAACTGTATTACACTTCTGGAAACAGATCGAATGTAATAGTTCAAGGGTGGTGCCAGAATAGCTTGGTGCCTATGGGCGCCAAGCTATTCTGGCACCACCCTTGAACTATCAGATCATGTTCGATCCTTGTCTTGCTCTGGTCTGAATGAGGTGAAAAATCACAGACTTGCACACATTTCACCACCTATGGTAGTCTCTGTTGACCTATTGCAACATGTCCTGCACTGTGCACCAAAAAGGTTATAGACCTAACATCTCCACTAAAGTTGATGTAAAGATTTCTTCCGCAGCTGCTGTTCGAACGAGACCCCGCAGAGATGGCAGTGGACTCGCAGACATTCAGTCAGCTGAAACAGAGCAATAGCGACAGGCTGCAGGTCATGAGGCACCTAATGACCTTGCTTGGCCTTGACACCTCACCACCTCCAGCCCACAAGCTGACACCTTGCTACCTGCTGGCACAAAAGCAGGTACATGTACATGTCAAACATTTGTCTACATTGTTGTCGGTGTCAGAAAGCAATTTGCCTAACACTTCACCTTTCACCTAATCTGTTGCGCTTACTTTATCTTGGTATTGTCACAGAAACAGGCAGTCATGATACAATGTCACATGCAATGTTTTACACAGCAAATTGTGATGTTTAGATTGCAGCTGCCTGAATTGGAGACATGAGGTCATATTAGGCAGCCACATTCCCCTGGTTCTCACGATCCCACCGTTGTTCCCAGGCCTCTGTAGGTACATGGTCTAATTGAACCCTTTGGCTGTCACTTGCACTTTTGAAAGGCTGCAGACAGAGGGTTAATTGACAAGACTTTGTTAAAATGCCACCAGATATGCACCTCACCATCTTGTACATTTAGCGTCCTGTGTTTGTAAACTTTCTTTTACCATACTCGTTATTCTTTCTTTATCAGGCTGTTAAAGATTCTCTCCTGGACTCATTGGGTAGCCGGATGAAGCAAGGGACCATCAAGTCTCGAAGCCTCAGCCTACACTTTGTTCAAGATGCATCTTCAGTCTCTCCCATCTCCAGTGAAGTTCTGCCAGTTGTGACACAGAGTAAGCTGGACTCAGGGAAAGCAACTAGCGATGAGCATGTGCAGTTCTTTGAGCCTGAAATTTACTGGCAGTATTTGACCACATCTGTTCTCGGACAAGTGGTCTTCTACACAGATGTTATACCCACAACAATGACAGTGTTTGAAGGGTAAGCATGATGCGGTCATTTAACCGATATACTGGGGCCAAAATCTTCAAATCTGCACACTGCCATATATGCAAGCTACATTATAGTACTTACACTACAGATAAGGATATATACCAATGGCTTTAGTTCAAGGGTGGTGCCAGAATAGCTTGGCACCTAGAGGCGCCAAGCTATTCTGGCACTACCCTTGAACTATTTTAGTCAAACTTATTTCACACACTGGCGTATTTCGAATGATAAGGGTTAACACATTGTTGCTTTGAGCACTATTTTGCAAGCTGTTTTTTAAACATTTCAGTACTGTTAATTCCTTAACCCTTTTCACCCTCATACACCCATTGCTTGAAATAAATTTGACTATGATAGTTCAAGGGTGGTGCCAGAATAGCTTGGCGCCTGAGGCGCCAAGCTGTTCTGGCAGCACCCTTGAACTAAAACAGTCAATCTATGTCCTAATCGGTAATGCAGAGGTGCCTACCTTACGCGCTAGCTCGTAATTTTACGCATTTTCGGCTCAAATTACGGGAATACGACCAGTCCCTCTAAAATACGCAATTTACGTGGAGGGGGGGGGGGGGGGGGGGGGGGGGGCTGGCTAATCATTCGTGGACTGAAGATCGGCCGTTAGGCTCCCAGCCTCTGAAACCAGAGACTGTCACTAAGCTTTGCGCGTGTAGTCCACTACACACTGACTAGCCAAGGCAGCAAAAATACTCGCACACACAGCGCGCCAAGCATGCACTGAACTCTGACTCGCGGGTAGTAACTAGCGATAGCAGGGGGCTCCTCTGCTACAAATGCATGCAACGTGTGCAGAAAGGACTTTGTTGTTGCTCACAGTGGTGCGTACAAAAGTATGATATTCAAAGACATTTGGAGTCCACTGGGCACAAGACCAAGGCAGTAGTACATCCAAAAAAACCCACTTTTTTGTTAACCCTTTCGGCCCGGCAATCCGCTGTACTGGTTGGCGGTCTTCCCGGAAAACCGCTAGAGCGGTGTCGGGTGTTTTATATCGCGCACCCGGTGATACGCGAGCCTCGCCGCGCGTGTGGTGACCTCGCCCTTCACCCGGCACTGAGGCATCATGTTTTATACTACAGGGTCCTGACAGTGCGTGCGTACTTTTGTACGTGGTACACGGTTAGCTTTGCGGCGCTAGCATGCGGACGAAATGGCGAGTGAATGTGTAGATATTCGGATTGATAAAATTTTGTATTTGGAGACATGGTTTCAAAAGCAGATAGCTTTGATATATTGGGACTCGTGTGTCCACCTACCACGTGGCAGCATAACCACGTGTTGGCAGTGTCAGCTGGAGCGATAGACGGTTGAGGCACTGACAACGGCAATGATGTACAGCTTGATTCTGAAGATGAATTTGGAGGTTCTAATTGATATTCCGTTCATCTGATGCTACACCTTGGTGCACATGCAGGTGACTGTGGACACCGACACACATTGGTCACACGTGTAGTACGTGCATCGTCTTTACAACACTGGTACTTCCATCCTATCGTGTATGAGACACAACATCGTTCAATGCCGCTTATTACATATTGTCTAGACTGTGGATATACCGTACAGTGGAAGGTGTAAACATTGACATCTGGTGACCAGGTATGAAGGAGCCTTACAGTGTATCGGCACACTGGAAATGCATGGACACTAATGTGTCGCAGTAACTGATGCCCTGTTTACTAACAGCTACCTGTCATGCACGAAAGACATTTTTGGCTCATGTGCCAAGCAAACGTGAGTCTATGTTCTGAGCCAGCGGTTGTCTGTCCGCCGTCGTGCGTGGTAAACTTTAACGTTGGCATTTTCTCGGAGACTATTGAAGCTACAGTCTTCAAACTTGGCCCAAGGATACTTTGTGGCAAGACCTTTAGACATGTCAATTTTAGTGACAGTTTCTCACAAAGGTCAAGGTCACAGGGGATCAGAAAATAATATATCAAAAATAGCTATTTGGGGGCATAATTTCCTTTTCCTCAAATACTAATTCACAACTTATAACCCAAACTTGGTACAAAGATACCTGATGAAAAGACCTTTATATGCACACTAATTTCGTTGATTCCTCGGAAAAGGCAAGGGTCACAAGAGCTCAAGAAATATGTCCCAAATTACCATATTTTTACCCCCCAAAAAGTTTTTTTTCGCAAATACTATTCACAACTTCAAACCCAAGCTTGCTACAGCGATACCTGATATTGAGTGAATAAAATAGCTAATACAGTAATAGTGTGGATAAATGTCTTTATTTTTAATTTGTTTGCTGTGGTGTATTTTTTTCGTTGCATGTTGCGCTGAAATGATTACACAAAATACACATTTTTAAGCAGCCCATTACACAAAATGGTCTGAGAGGGGTAGGCACCTCTGGTAATGTAGTCTTCATAGGATAATAAACAATTTTTTTTTTTTAAATCGGCCTCAGGATGTAATGAGTGAACATTTGGAACAGTTAAGTGTGACCATAAGGGAAGCCACAAATATTCTCTACCTGTACGCAGTACCTGTTATCCGTCAAGCCAAACTATTCCTGTATTACTTGTGTTTACATTATTGTGGTCCTAAATGTAAATGAATTTATGAAGGAATACATCCACTTTGGAGCCAGGGACCTGTTAAATTCTGTAGTGCATTATAAGGCAGTTTGTGGGGAGGCTGGGTAGCTCAGCTGGTAGAACGTTTTGACTCGTGTCCGAAAGGTCGTGGGTTCAAACCCACTTGGGGTAAAAATTTGTACAGACCTCTTTTCGGTGCCCTGTCTGTGAAATCACCTTCATGGTAGACAAAAGATGTTAAGCCCTAAATGTTTAAAGTTATGTTACCCAGGATCAAGCATATCAACACAGTCAGAAAACTGTCTGCAACAGATACTGCTGACAGTATAATTATGTATGGGTTCTTTGTGTACTAACTTAAAGCTTTATGATGTAAATATAATGCCAAATGTCCAAATTCATCGTTTGGAGGGTGTGTTGTTTTTGTACCCGAGAGCGCAGATTATCGTCTGCATCGGCCTCGTTTTCAATATGTGCATATTTACTAGCTACGTCAGAAGGCAGAACCTGGTCAATACTGCAGGTCACGAGGTCACAAGTGTCAGTGTACACATCTAGTACTGATGTTCGCCGGCATCCCTTTGACATAATTTTCAACGAGAATGTACAATAAACCTTCCATACTCGCTATGCTGTCAAAATCATAATGCGGGTTCCGCTTGACCTGCTAATATTTACTAGTAACGATCGTGCTGCACACCGCGGCATTGTCGGTGCACGGCCAGGGGCGTGGCTTGTTCAACTCAGTCTCCGCGCTGAACCAGCATCCAGGGTGCCTAGTTTGACCAAACCGCCTTTATCCCTCGCCACATGAAACAGAACATTGGTATTTATACCCAATTTCTGCACTGCAATTTCACATCTGACACATCGAAGTCTACGTAACTGAAAGCATCACTGGAAACGACAAATGCACCATCGCAGAAGAAACACTACCTCTGGTGAATTGTGGAGTGAATGAGAGCCCGCACAGACAAAAACGTGTCCTGACCAGCGATGTGCCACAATTTTGACACACACCGTAGTTTTCAGATCCTTGTAGCATAAAATCTGATAACTAGCTCGTATCTTTATGATAAAACAGATTTTAAATCTTGCGATATCGGTAAGAGATAAATTCTACTGACGATCGTGAATTCTGAAAAATCACTAGCGCTGGCAGAACTATAGGAAGATCGACAAAGACCGTATAATTATTACTCGCTCATTCAGCAGGAAAGGGACAAATTCTAGGTGGGCGGAAACGGCCAAGCTCTTGCTTTACGCGTTGCCACATGTCCATATTTCCTTGTCCGATGTCAGTTCTACTTAGGGGTATCTTGTCTCTCTTCCTCTTTCTTCTCTTCAATTCCGAGTCTGTCATTTTCGGTGCAAGTTGATGATACTTTTCTTCGCAGGTTCATCCGCCATGTTATCTCTGATTGGTTACAATTATGCAGATGACCTAAGGTCGTATAGAATAGTTATGACGTCAGCTACCATCGCCTATCAGAAGCAATCTTTTGACCGGGTCCAGCCGCACGATTCCGGTGGCCTCTTTTCGCTTTGAACGGACGAAAGAAAGCATTTGGTGGGACAATAGGGTGGTCACTGTCTAAGTGGGTGTGTATAATGAATCCCAGTAAAAGCTTTTTGCGACCTGAAGCATTAAAAAAGGTCGGTCGTGCCCTTTTAAGGTCTTTTGGTTTATTTTCTCAAAATCATTACCGATGACATTACTAACTGGAAGCTTTGCTTTGCATGTCAATTTTAGCCCAAAAAACTTACTGTGATGCCCTTTAAGGGAGGGAATCACTGGTGTGCCATTACCAGGGCACTCTCGAGTGGCCTCCCGTACTACCATGTCCAGTGGCGCAATCATCCTTACTCGCCAGTATCTTCGCCTTGCTGAGTCAGACTGGTTGTGTGCACTTGTGCTCCGACGGTAGTTGGTGAACTCTGCTCACAAGGACTTACTGTAAAAAAAAAAAAAAAAAAAAATTTTAAAAAGGAAGAGAAGGAAGGTTTCCTCTGTGTGTGTGTGTGGTTTGGTGCAAGGATTGGTGTTTGATTTGGGTCTTGGGGCTTACGCACCTAGGACATGACAAGGTAAAGCCTCGGTTACTATAGCCTCAGCGGGTGTTATACTTTTTACCGGGTTGCATCTTAATAATAATAAGCACATTATAGGTGCTTTATCCCAATGGGATATCGGCTCAAAGCGCCGCCGCGACCTGAACCCAACAAGCACGCTCACGTGTCACGTGCTTTCATGGAGTCGCCTGCCAGGGAGACCGTAGCCGACACAGGCCGTGTTGCCGGACTGCAGCAGATCTTCGGGGCGGTTGGCAGGGACCAATCTTCCACAGACACACAGTTCGAGGTCAACGCCGGCGTCGCGCGGTTGACGGCGCTGGTCATAACAGCCTTCCAGGGACACTGACGCAGGCCATGCCAGTAGACCGCAGCCGATCTTGGGCTGGTTTGGCAGGGACCACTCTTCCGCGGAGGCACAGTTTTGACATCAGCGCCAGAGCTAGTCAGATGGCAGCCTATGGATTGAGGCGATGGCTCTGTGACACCGACGGCGCGGTCCTGGGACCGGCAGTGGCAGCTGCTTCCCGGCGTGCTGCAGATGACGAGGAGATAGGCAGTCAGCCTTGGGAGAGGACGTGGGCCAGCATCACTCTCCATCGTGTTCGTGGATGCAGTTCAGACTTACGTATCTGGTTGGACGAGGCGTTCCATCTCTTCGCATCCTGCTCTCGCTGTTGTCGCATTGGTAAGTAGGGCCATGGCGTTGGTCTTCGCTCTGCGGCAGCCAAGCGCTACAAGTCTCCTCCTCAACCGACGGGTTTCAGGACCTAGCGGAGGCGTTCGCACTTCTGCGTGGAGACAACTTGGAAAGCTGGTGTTCTTCTCGGGCACTTTGACCAGAAAGGATGGATTCACTCCCACCTGCATGTTATGCAGGTACCCTCCCGGCGGTGGATGAGAGCACGTTGGTGCAGGCAGGGCGCAGCCAGTGATCACTGACGAGGATAAAACAAGGGTCTTTCTGTTTGCAGATGACGCTGTGGAAGCACGCATCCTGGGGTCGCGAGTACCGGGATATGGGACTTGACGGCAGAGTGGCAGGACCTTACAGTGGTAAACCATAGAGGTGGTCCTGCGTTCCGACTCCACGGCAGTACAGTCGACTCTTGCTCTTACCCAAGCCGGCGGAAATGGCGACCGATCTTTGACCTGTCGGCCCGGAACAAGTTCTTTCGGCGTCGCGGCAGGATGGAGACAGAGCGCTGAGGGCAGCGGTGCGTCTCCAGGCTTCTTTACAGCTGGATGTCAGACTGTTACGGGACCAGTTGGTGAGCACTTGGCGGCCGGCAGAGGTTTCTGCGGGCGATTCTTCGTCGACTAGGCTCCTTTTTCTACGGGGCAGGTCCTACGTGGTACCTTTACGGAGCTTCACAGCTGCTTACGGACACTGCCTTCTTGGCAAGGAACTCCTCTCCGGCGACAGCCCACAAGTCGTCTTCGTCTGACCCTCAGGGCGACGAATCAGGCACGGGATTACGGACACAGGACCTTCAGGGCCTTAAGTGTGCCTGCACAGCTCTAAGCCGCTATGACTAGGATGTTTGCGCCATTCCTGCCCTTGGCCCCGGGCAGACGAGGCGTTCGGCACAGACAATCTCCTGCTGGCTACGTGGGTGATTCGGTCCCCACGCAAGAGCTCGACCTGAGCAAGCCTACCATGTGCATCCAGAAATTCAGGCAGGAAGTCTGAACAGTGGCAGAGAGCATCGGTTGTCCGATACAGGGCAGAGAGGGATACTGTGGCCACCGTGGGTTGATGGATCGAGTCTTCTCTTGTCCTCCTTACCTACAAGATCTATCCGGCCGGTGCATCAACCTGGGCCTCGCGGAGGTCATCTCACCGTGCCAGCACTCCCTGCCGGCGCCTCAGGCGCCTTAGGTTCGCCTAGCTAAAATTGTCAGGAGTGGGCACGTAGGGAGGGGCCTCGCTTCAGCGCCGGCAATGGGAGGTGTTCTAAGCGGGCGGCACCCGCCTCCTATTCGCAATTCCAGTTAGTAATGTCATCGGTAATGATTTTGAGAAAATAAATTAATTTTTCTCTAAAATGTATTTTTTTGAAAAATACTTACCGATGACATTATTCAGACATCCCTCCCTTCTACCCCGCTTACTGCTTAGAGCTAAGTCTTAGATACTGGCGAGTAAGGGTGAGTGCACCATTGGACACAGTAGTATGGGAGGCCACTCGGGAGTGCCCTGGTAATGGCACACCAGTGATTGCCTCCCTTAGAGGGCATCACAGTAAGTTTTTTGGGCTAAAATTGACATGCAAAGCGAAGCTTCCAGTTAGTAATGTCATCGGTAAGTATTTTTCGAAACAATACATTTAGAGAAAAAAAATTGTTTTAATCAGTTTGTAATTGTGTTTGTACATTTTATATGTAAGTTAAAACTAATTGCTAATGATGGACTCAAAATTTAAAAGTGACATTTGTTACTAAACTTGTCAGTCCGCCATAGGTAGATTCACCCTCATTGGATTATATTACCCCACTTGTTCATGCAGTCGCAGGTAGTATTTATGGTACCAGTGGCTGCATGCATAAGGAATTAACTCATTCGAGACGTGCCGCATCCAGTTATGCGGTATAAGCCGCGTATCCGGAGGCGGCACATCTCTCAAATGAGTCAAAGCTTAGAATAGGTTTATGATGATGACCTCTTCTACTTCATGGACATGTCTTGTGGACAAGATTTCCTTGACTTAAAAGGTTTCGGTTTTCTGTTGCAGCATCCAGTTCTCCATCCCTGATGATGTGGGAGTGATTGCTGTAGCTGGGCGCCAGACCAGTGGAAAAGGTAAGTCCATTTTCGCTTTCTGCACAAACTGCTGGTAATAGACTGACCATGGTTATGACAGCAAGATATAAATAGGCGATAATCAGTGTGTTTTATTCAGTGAAATGTATTTATTTGTTTATGTTCATGTTTGTTTTAAAATTCCACTGCAGACAAATTTACCATTTTGGGACAATAAAGTTATTCATATTCGTCTAAGGGTGGTGCCCGAATCTCCTGGAGCCCTTAAGCATCAGGCAATTCTTGTACTACATATACCCGTAACCTGTTACAGTCAATCTGTCTCCTGCACTGTTACATAGTTTTCATGGCACACCTCTGAAATTTAGACATTTTGAACTTGATGCTCAGTGTGTACAATATCACACATGAATTCATAATACGTATTACAACCTTAACTCATTCAGCCTGACGGACATATTTCCCAAATTTTGGAGGCGTCATTTAATGACTATGCACAAGTTGCTGGAGATGCTAAGCTAATCAGGCACTACTCTTGAATTATCATGGTCGACCCATCTCCTGCTGTAGTGCGTCAGGGCTGAATGGGTTAAATCACATGATGAAATTTGGCTGGGGTTGTGATCACAAGAAAATTCACCCTTTTCATCCTGATACAACCATTGCTTGAAATAAATTTGGCTGATAGTTCAAGGGTGGTGCCAGAATAGCTTGGCTATTCGGGCACCACCCATGAACTAAAATAGTTGATCTGTCTCTAATCTGTAATGTAGCCTTCATAGGACAATAAGCAAAATTGAAAAATGCAATCTCAGGATGTAATGGGTTAAGGGAGTATATAAGCTGTCACTGACTTTGCAAAAGGGGGTCTCATTGTATGAATACCAGATAAGCAAAACACCATCAGGCTGACGTGTGCTTGGTTATGATTTTTGTTTTGCAATTAATATTGAAGATATGTTTTTACAGTATTGATTCAGCCATCACACAAAGTTATAATCTGAATCTCACTTGGTTTTCTTTGAAATGTTCAAATGAAATGTTTTTTAAGGGCGCGGGGGCAATGCATGGCTGAGCCCTGTGGGATGCGCCATGTTCACTCTCCCCCTGTCTGTGCCTGTGGACAGCACCCTGGGTCACCGATGCACATTTCTGCAGCACATTGTGTCTCTGGCTGTTGTGCACAGTGTTCGATCCTTAACTGGTTACCAGGTACTGCTCAGGCGGAGTCCACCCATTTCACTTGTTCACACTTAACCCTTTTTATTTTGATACACTACTGCTTGAAATTAATTTGACAATGATAGTTCAAGGGTGGTGCCAGAATAGCTTGGCGTCTCAGGTACCAAGCTATTCTGGCACCACCCTTGAACTAAAATGTTTGGTCTATCTCCTAATCTGTAATGTAGCTTTCATAGAACAATAAGCGAATGTAAACAAATCAATCTCAGGATGTAATGTCTTAACCTCCTTTTGCATGCAGCCGCTGGTACCAGTACTGTTTACAGTACCAGTGGCATGTATGTACAGGGGGATTAACCCTTTGGCTGTTCGTAGTGTGTTTGGGTCAAGGTGACTCCTACAGGAATCACCTCAACCAAACATGCTACTGACAGCCAAAGGGTTAATAATGAATTTGGAAGGTGTCTATAATGACTGTATACCAGCTGTGGGAGATGTAAGGGCTAAGATAGTTCTAAGGCAGTGCCTCATCAGTGTGGGGCCTTTCAGGGTTTCAGTGCCAAGCGAATCTGGCATTACCCTTGAACTAATGAGGTATTTTGAGGGTGATTGTGTTGAATAATGTTAGCTCATTAGCCCTTTGCATGTCCGTTGCGGTTTTTGTAAGGAATCATCGTGACAAAAAACCGCGACGGACACGCAAAGGCTTGGATCTCTTTGTTTGCTCAGTCCAGCTGTTGGATGTGGACTGACCATGCTAGTTCATTGTTAGTACCTTTTTAGATTGGCTAAAGTGCATAAAATGTTTTGATTTCAACTTTCTTCGCCACAGCGTCCTACCTCTGAGTGTAATTTGTGTTTGCTGGTTTGCACGTGTAAAGTACATGTACTTGAAGGCTTAAGGTCCAAAATCACAGATCAGCGTACACTTTACTGTTGAAAACAACAGCAAAACATTCTTATGAAAATTAATTATCATGAAGACCATTATTCTTCTGTTGCAGGCTGTGGAGCTGCGCTTGAAATGGCCGAACGACATTTACTATAGGGATCAGATGAAACTGGGGGGTGTTCTAGTTACCTCCACCATTATGGGCAACAAACTTCACACTACCATTGGTGAGTTTCTTTCTTTTTCTGATAGCTGGGTGGAGGACTCTTATTAACCCCTTCACTGCCAGTGGATGAAGATTGTTGGGTTTTTAAAAATTGTAAATTGAACCTCAGCCATAAAAGAAAGAAGGATACAGAATGGTCTCAGCAAGAAGCATAAATCCTCATGAGCCCTCACAACTGCATTGGCTCATGAGGATCTCGGCAGGATTCATGTTATTTAGAAACCAGATAAGTTAAAACACTTAGGTCGTTTCTTTTGAAACTTGTTATTCTCTCCATTCATCATTAACCCTTATCATTCGGAATACACCAATGTGTGAAATAAGTTTGACTAAAATAGTTCAAGGGTGGTGCTATTGGTCTATATTCTTATCTGTAAGTACTATAATGTAGCTTGCATATGGCAATGTACAAATTTGAAGCTTATAGCCTCAGTATGATATGGGTTAAAATGATGCACAGTAAGAGCAACTGACCTCGAGAAACTGAAAGACCCAGAGGTAGCGGAAGCCTTCCAGGCAAAGATAGGAGGAAAATTTGCGCCACTGCTACTTCTAGGTGCAGAAGACACAGATGTGGACACACTGATCGACACATTTAACACTGCTGTAACCCAAACAGCCTGTGAGATCCTTGGCAAACACCGACAAGCAAAGAAACCTTGGGTTACAGCTGACATCTTTGTTCTATGTGACAAGCATTGAGAATTAAAGAAAAAGAAAACAGAGGTAGAAGGAGCTAAACAATACAGGGAAATTAACCAGGATATCAAGAAAAGCACGAAAAAGGCAAAGAATAAGTGGATTGAAGATCAGAGTAAACACGTAGAAGAAAATCTGAACAAAAATAATAGCAAAAAAGCATACCAGCTGGTGAAAGACCTGACCAGTGTAAAACAAGGACGCTCCTCGATCATTCAAGATAGTGAAGGAAACTGTCTTACGGAAGACCAAGACATACTGAAGAGATGGACAGAGTACTGCTCAGATTAGTACAACCACCGAGCTACATGGGACCCAGGCATACTTGTCAACCCACCCGTGACCAACAATGGCAACTATCCCATCCTCCGAGAAGAAGTAGAGACTGCAGTGAAGTCGCTGACAAAAGGGAAGGCAGCAGGAGCAGACAACATCCCTGCAGAACTAGTCCAAGAAGGGGGAGAAGACATGATAAGCGCCTTACTAACAATCTGCAATAAGATCTGGCAGTCGGGGGATTGGCCCACACCATGGACCCAATCACTTATAATAACTCTCCCCAAAAAAGGCAACTTACATCAATGCCAGAATTATCGCATGATCAGTCTTATATGCCACCCAAGCAAAGTCATGTTAAAGGTCCTACTGAACAGGCTGAAGCCACAGGCAGAGGAAATCATAGCTGAGGAACAGGCAGGCTTCAGACCAGAGCGCAGCACAACTGAGCAGATCTTCAACCTGAGAGTTCTATGTGAGAGGTACCTCCAGCACCAGCAAGACCTCTATCATGTCTTTGTGGATTTTAAGAAAGCGTTTGACAGGGTGTGGCATGCAGCCCCTTGGTCCACCATGAAGCTATACATCAATGCCAACTTGATTAAAGTCATAGTAAACCTTTACAACAAGGCCACTAGCGCAGTCTGCTTCAACAGCAAAATAGGAAACTGGTTTAGGACTACAGTCGGAGTCAGACAAGGCTGCTTGCTCTCGCCTACTCTTTTCAACATCTTCCTGGAAAGAATCATGACAGATGCTCTGAAAGATCATGAAGGAACTGTCAGTATTGGAGGCAGAACAATCACAAACTTGCGCTTTGCAGACGACATTGATGGCCTTGCAGGAACAGAAAAGGAGCTAGCTCAGCTGGTGGAAAAGCTGGACAGTACAGCCATTGCGTATGGGATGGAAATCGGTGCAGAGAAGACCAAACTGATGACAAATAACACCAATGGCATTGGCACTGACGTCATGATTGGAAGCCAAAAACTAGAAACAGTAAATAAATTCAAATACTTAGGAGCCATTGTGACAGATGAGGGATCAGAACCAGATACTGTCCAGGATTGCGCAGACAACAACAGCACTGACAAGATTGAAGACCATATGGAAGGACAGAAACATCACACTCTGCTCCAAGATCAGACTGATGCGCTCCTTAGTCATCTCAGTGTTCTTGTATGCCTGCGAGTCATGGACCCTCACAGCAGACAGCAGACCTTGAAAGAAGGATACAAGCCACTGCAAAGAGATGTTTTCGAAGGCTGCTTGGCATTTCATACAGATATCACATCACGAACGAGGAAGTGGGAAGCAGAATCAGGCAAGCCATCGGGCCCTGTGAAGACCTATTAGCCATTGTGAAAAAACGCAAATTGAAGTGGTATGGGCATGTCACGCGTTCAGCAGGGCTTGCCAAAACAATCCTGCTAGGCACTGTGTAAGGAGGATGAAGGAGAGGAAGACGGAGGAAAAGATGGGAGGACAATATCTCAGAGTGGACAGGACTGAGGCTGGGTGATACGCTAAGAATGGCAGAGAACAGAGAGGAATAGAGGGAGCTGGTTGCCAAGTCATAAGTGGTGCCCCAACGGTCGGCAAGACTACGGGATATAGATAGATAGAAGAGCAACTTACAGATTTACAGCAGATCTTTTTAAAAAGTATTTATTTTGAAATTTGTTAAATTTATTCTCTGTTCTTCAGCATGTACAGTCGAGATCAAATCTGATAACGATGGTGTAAGACTAGATCCCCTGCCCCCGCCTATCAGGCACCCAATCGCCAGCCCACAGAGAAATACGTAGGTATAGAATAAGACAATCATTTGCATTCTCAATTTAGAGAATGCAAATGATCGTCTTATTCTATACCTGCGTATTTCTCTGTGGCTGGCGATTGGGTGCCTGATAGGCGGGGGCAGGGGATCTAACTGTTTGTCTAGCGCTGAGTGATTTCCCTTTGGTTTGTGTACAATTCTGCCAGCGCTAGCCTCACCTATCTGGTTTGTGAGTAGGTGTAAGACTAGCATAATTTGATGTGACAGTGAAAAAAATTTTGTAGTTTAGGAGTTAATGGAGATTTAATACCGCCTGAGACAAACTTTGTGTTCACCCCTGATTTGGCTTGTTTTTAATCCCCTCAAAGCACACCTATTTCTCCAATTTGTTGCAGATTATTGTCAAATTTCAATGTTTATCTGCAGTTGAAAAATTAACAAAGTTTGGGCCTATTTGACAAGTTAATGAGTATTTTTCAAGTGTAACAAATCTCTTGTTCACTTATTTCAAAGCTGATTTTGGTAAGTTTGTGCTGCCGACGCTGTAAATTGTGCCTCTGTACTTCATGCAGTTGGACGGTGGTCAGTTTTTCTTGGCGAGGAAAGGATCATTGTCCCAGTGTGGGCACATGCAGGGAAATGTTTTTCCTCCTTTGTCTGTGAGATAATGTACATGTGAACAGATCTTTGTTTCAAGTTCCATTAGTAGAAGTTTTGGGGCACCCTCTCCCAGCATTTGTATGGAGGTCTCCTTAGTTCACTCACACCTAATGACTTTTACTACTTTAACCCTTTGGCTGTCAGTAGCCACCGACCGACAGCCTAAGGTTAAGAATAAGAGGCATCTGTAAAGGCTGCTTACCAATTTTGTAGGATCAGTCAGTCATGATGGTTCAAGGGTGGCACCAGATTTGCTTTGCATCTCCAGGAAACAGATGCTATTCACATTGTATGGTTAAAACAGCAAGTAACATTATATAAATTCACTTAAACACAAATTTTCTTCTGTGACCAGGCTGTGGTGTGAACGTGTCCAACAGCCACCCGACCATCTGCATCAATGACATCATCCAGCATCACAACATAGAGACAGGTTCAAACCTCAGCCTCTTGTCATCCAGTCAGATGGTTGCCTTGACGGTATCAGCCATTGAGAGACTGGTGACACATTTTCAGGTTGAGGGTCCTGGGAGTTTCTGTGAGCTGTACTACAAGTATTGGCTGCATAGGTAATGAAACAAACGAATGTGTGCAGTGTGTTAATCTTCACCGTACGATGCCAACAACTTCACGATCCTTTTAATGTGGGTGACTTGGTCACCCATGGTTTTCATATAGGCAGTTTGCTGTCTATCCCTATCTGTTGGGATGTGGGTGAGTTAGGCACCCATGCTTTTCGTGTAAGCAAACAGCCATTTATCTGGATCTGTAAGGTATGGGCACCCATGAGGTAAAATTTGCACTAGGATGTTGCTTTGTTTCTGTGGCTCGGCACTTTCGCTAGCCAGTCTGGTTTTCCTGTGGCTGACGTGTACACCCTTCACAATACTAACCCTAATCCTGGCTGGTAATAATGAATGCAGTGAAATATTCACCCCCAACCCAATGATCACATACAAAAGACAAAACTTGAACCTGAGACATGCTGATCTCCTCCAAACTAAGCCAAAACACAGCACAGCCCAGTGAAGAAAAAAAAAAACGCGGTTAAAAATGCCATGAAGAAAAAATCTAAATCATTGGAGTAATTGCAAGTGCCAGACACGAAAGTTTAATCTCACAAACGCCACATTACAATAACGTGAAAGTACCCGCGCGTAAGTCGGACAACAGCCTGAACTAGAACTATCAATCCTAATCCCTATCATATATAGGGATAGGTTATAAATGGAGATCGAGATATGTACAGCATAAAGCAGAATTAAAATATGGTTTGGTGCGCTGACAATAAGTAATACCAGCATTTCAACGCAAAATTTCATCAAAACACACTTGAACTAGACATAACGGTGGTTTAGACTGACTTGTCAGGGGCTGCACTCACTTTTCCAAAGCTGTGTGTGTCAAATGCAATGCTGCCTGAACATTGCATATGTTGCTGTCTCACCCAAAAATCACAGGTAATCGGAATAATTTTGCAAGATAATGCCAGGCCAGTGACAGCGATATCGTCTGAGATGACAATCGTCACTGAGAGCTTCCTGTTAGGCTACTATATCTGGTCTGAAAGTAACAGCCCTCTCTCTCTCTCTTCTCTTTCTCTCTCTCTCTCTCTCACACACACACACACACACACACACACACACACACACACATATTCCCGCCAAAATCCAGCCTGTGCTCTGTTGTAGCCGTTTATGTGAAAAGTATCCTTATGTGGTGTGGGCTTGAAGATATGATCATTTCAGACTTGAGTGCATGGAGACTGTTGATAAAGGGTATACTGAAATCATCATGCTGGCTTTTATAAAAATAAAAAAACAGCGTTCCTGGTGAAATTTCACTCAATTAGTTTCGATTTCTAGTTAACATGAGCTGAACATCATTAGGTTCACCCATGTAAGAACACGTAGGAAATATAGAATGACCTTTGAATGAACCAATGCTGGTGTTTCAGCAGCATCAGTTGTCACTAAAGGTCACTGACCCCCGAAGCTGGACTGCAGATATGCAACTGTTATTTAGCACTAATCACACACACACACACACACACACACACACACACACACACACACACACACACACTGATCGTCGAATCACTGATTCATCCCCGAACTTCGTCAACATGTTTAAGTTCAGTAAAAACGGTCCTGATTATTGGAACTTAAAAAAAAAAAATAACTTTATGTAATTAATCAACATATGATATGTTTATTCAGTGCTGTAAAGAAAGTCAGGGATAAAAGATCATGATAATATATTAGTTACTGTGATGGTCTCAGTCTTTGCTAAACGGCAATAGGTTACAGTCCTCGCGCTGGGACCATATTGCGTTGAGGCGCGTCCCCTGGGTGGTGGATAGGGGGTCCCTCGTGAGAGGGGTGCACCGAATGAAATAAGGTGCCGTGAACCAACATGGTCTAAGGGAAGGTGACCCCAACAGAAAACCCCTGGTCCTCCTAGTAAGGGGGTTGGGCGTGGGGGTAGCTTCCCCACTCTGCAAAAAAGGAAATGGCTACAAAAACGCCGACGAAAAGACAAACAGTAATTCCTTTCCTGGAGGAGAAAGGTTCTTCTACCAGAAGATTTATGATGTCCTGTGGTTTAAGCCGGAAGTCTTTGGAAGCCACAGGACCGAGCCGCCTCTCTCTATCCAGGGACACAACCATGGGCACATGAAACGTCAAGACCATGTACCAGAGCGGCAAGGCCGCCCAGATAGCAGCGGAAATGCAAAAGTACAACCTTTCCCTGCTGGGTATCGGTGAAGCCAGATGCACGCAGTCTGGCCAGAAAAGGCTGTTAAGTGGGGAGATGATTCTGTATTCAGGTCATGAAGAGGAGAATGCCTCCCATACAGAAGGAGTAGCATTCATGCTGTCACCAGTTGCACAGAGAGCGCTGATGGGCTGGGAACCTCTTGGCCCAAGAATCATCACAGCAGCCTTTAGAACCAAGAAAAAGCTCAAGCTGAACGTCATCTAGTGTTATGCGCCCACTAATGACAGTGACGAGGAAGAGAAACAAGAGTTCTACGACCGACTCCAGAGTGCCGTGGACAAATGTGCGGAGCGAGACATCACTATCGTCATGGGCGATTTCAATGCCAAAATAGGGGAGGACAACACCGTATACGAAGAGGTGATGGGGAGACAGGGACTAGGGGAGATGAGTGAGAACGGAGAGAGGTTTGTAGACTTTTGTGCCCTAAACAGACTTGTCATTGGAGGCAGCATCTTCCCACACAGAAGAATACACAAAGGAACTTGGGTCTCGCCTGACCATACCACAGAGAACCAAATAGACCATATCTGCATTAGCAAGAAATTTAGAAGATACCTTCAAGATGTTCGAGTGAGGAGGGGAGCAGATGTCGCCTCAGACCACCATCTGCTTACCTTAAGAATAAAGCTCAAGTTAAAGAAAATCCGCACAGAGACAACAAGAAGACAGCGCTATAATGTAGGCCTCCTGAGAGAGACTGGAGTGAGAGAAGAGTTCAAACTGGTGCTGTCCAACCGGTTTCAAGTGCTACAGGAGCTAGTAAATGAAGAGGAGGCGGTCACCACAGAGCAGCAGTGGAAGGCAGTTAGAGAGGCGCTGAACTCAACCTGCAAAGACACTGTAGGGTTCAGGAAACACCATCACAAGGACTGGCTGTCGGCACAGACCTTGAAGAAGTGAGGAAGCAGAAGAAAGCAGTTGTCAACAACAGTCGCACGAGAGCAGCCAAAGCAAGGGCACAGGAGGAATACTCGGAAGCCAACTGCGAGGTGAAGAGGAGTATCAGGGCAGACAAAAGGGCCTACACAGACAGCCTGGCAGCAGAGGCAGAAAAGGCAGCGGCAACATGAAACAGCTCTACGACATTACAAGAAGATTGTCAGGCAAGTATGGCCATACAGAAAGACCAGTAAAAGACAAAGAAGGCAAGCCTATTGCAGACAGAGCAGACTAACTCGACAGATGGGCTGAGTATTTTGAAGAGTTACTGAACAGACCCAGCCCACCCGACCCCCCAGACATCCAGCCAGCAGAGACCGACCTACCCATCAGCTGTGACAGACCCAGCCGGGAAGAAATCAGAAGAGCAGTGGCATTTTTTAAGAATGGCAAAGCAGCAGGGCCAGATGGCATCCCAGCGGAGTCTCTGAAAGCAGACCTAGAGACCACTGTTTGGAAAGATCTGGGAAGAGGAGGTGATGCCGGCTGACTGGAAGGAGGGGTACCTAATCAAGCTTCCCAAGAAAGGCGACCTCAGCAAGTGTTCCAACTACAGAGGAATCACCTTGCTGTCAGTACCAGGAAAGGTCTTCAACAGGATCATCCTGGAGAGAATGAAGAGCTCCGTTGACCCCCAGCTGAGAGACCAGCAAGCAGGATTCAAAATATAAACAAAAATAATTCCGTTATTATAGGCGCTTTTTCTCAATTTTGGGGAAATCGACTCAAAGCGCCGCGAACTGAAACCCAACACACACACTCACGTAACAGACACGGATTTACGCCATTTAAGACAAACACAGTACAAGACAGACGAAGGGCCAGTTCAGCTACTGAAGTTACAGAGATTTTTAATCGCTTGTATTTGAAATTTGTAAAGTGGCCTGAGACCGGTACCAAAGTGTGGGGGGTGGGGGGGGGAGGGTGGAAGAACTGGAGTACCCGGAGAAAGAACCCCTGACGGTCCGCCTGAATTAATGGTGACACTTTTCAGGAAAAAACGATCATGTACAGACCAGATCGCCACTCCGCATCATCGTGGAACAGTCTCTGGAGTGGAGCTCCCCGCTGTACGTCAACTTTGTGGATTACGAGAAAGCATTTGACAGCGTGGACCGAGAGACTGTGGAAACTCCTACGACACTATGGTGTACCCACAAAGCTCGTCCGCCTGATCAAGAGCAGCTACGATGGCATGACATGTCGCGTGATCCACGAAGGGCAGTTCACCAGGGAGCTCCAGGTCAGAACCAGTGTCAGGCAGGGGTGTTTGCTGTCTCCGTTCCTCTTCCTACTGGCCATAGACTGGGTCATGAAGATGACCACAGAGCACAGACGAAGTGGAATACAGTGGACACTGTGGACACAGCTTGACGACCTCGATTTTGCAGACGACTTGGCTTTACTGTCCCACACTCATCAACAAATGCAGGACAAGACCACGAGGCTTGCTGACATCTCGTCCCAAGTGGGCCTCACCATCCACAAACAGAAAACAAAGACAATGAGGCTGAACGCAACCAGGGAAGAACCAGTCTTGCTTGCTGGCACCCCGTTGGAGGAGGTGGAGTCCTTCACCTATCTCGGGAGCATCATAGACAAAAAAGGCGACACTGATGCAGATGTCAGAGCACGAATCGGTAAAGCCAGAGCAGCCTTTCTCCAGTTGAAAAAAGTGTGGAGTTCCAGAGAGCTGTCACAACGCACCAAAGTCCGGATTTTCAACTCCAATGTAAAAGCAGTTCTCCTATATGGAGCAGAGACTTGGAGATTGACAAAAACCACAGTCAACAGAGTACAGATCTTCATAAACAGTTGCCTTAGAAGAATTTTGAAAATCCACTGGCCAGAGAAGATCAGCAACGTCAGACTCTGGGAGAGAACAGAGCAGATAACAGCAGAGAATGAAATTGGGCGAAGAAGATGGGGATGGATTGGTCACAGTCTGAGAAAGCCAGCTTCCAGTATCACTAGGCAGGCATTGTCATGGAACCCCCAGGGAAAGAGGAAAAGAGGCAGGCCGAGAAACACCTGGTGTCGAGACCTCCAAGCAGACATCAAGAGACTGGGAACCACCTGGAGTAAAATCGAAGGAAAAGCACAGGACAGGAGTCGCTGGAGGTCTCTTGTCGATGGCCTATACCCGGGAGGGGTGACAGGCTTAAGTAAGTAAGCAATAGGTTACAGTAGCTAAACACTTCTTTCCACAACCGCTCGTAACTGTGTTCAATGTCCCCAAACATTTTCATGTTGATCGACTTTTATGGAAACTATTCATCATTCCCACCAGATATTTTAGCGGGCAATGTTTAACGCCGCATTTTGTTCTAACTAAAAACATTTGTTTGCGTATAGCAAGTAAACGCAAAGAAAACTGCGTGTTATGTTTGCATTTAAAATCTAGGTTTATTTTCTCAAAATCATTACCGATGACATTACTAACTGGAAGCTTCGCTTTGCATGTCAGTTTTAGCCCAAAAAATTTACTGATACCCTCTAAGGGAGGCAATCACTGGTGTGCCATTACCAGGGCACTCCCGAGTGGCCTCCCGTACTACCGTATCCGGTGGCGCACTCACCCTTACTTGCCAGTATCTTCGCCTTGCTGAGTCAGACCAGTTGTGTGCACTTGTGCTCCGATGGTAGTTGGTGAACTCTGCTCACAAGGACTTACTGTGTTAAAAAAAAAAAAAAAAGAAGGAAGAAAGGTTCCTCTGTGTGTGTGTGGTTTGGTGCAAGGATTGGTGTTGGGTCTTGGGGTTTACGCACTTAGGACATGACAAGGTAAAACCTCGGTTACTATAGCTTCAGCGGGCGTTATGGTTTTTTTTTTACCGGGTCGCATCTTATTAATAAGTGCATTAAATAGGCGCTTTATCCCAATGGGATATCGGCTCGTAGCGCCGCCGCGACCTGAACCCAACAAGCACGCTCACGTGTCATGCGCTTTCACTCTCACTCTGTACATAATCACAGAACATTCATGTGGTGCTATGGGCAAGCTCAAGTGAGCTACAGAAGTTTTTGGAAATTCAAAATCGTTTGTATTTGAAATTTGATTCAGTGGGCTGAAACTGATAATACATCTTGGCCCTTGCTTGTTTGTACAAGGCTGACTGGGGATTCGGACCCTCCGAGGAGGCTTCGAGCGCTCGTTATGGCCTTTTGTCTGTCCTATGTTACAGTGCTTAGGTAAGGACTAGCACCGATTGTGGCGGTTCCCTATGGCCTAATGATGTACACGATGTCTGCCATCACTACTCAGGCTGTCCCTCCAGTCGACCTTGCATTCGTTGCGCGGCCTGGAAGGAGGAACTTGGTTGCAGCTGTGGGCCTGCTACCGCAGAGAGAGACCTGTACGTCAGCTGATATCGACCGCAGCCATAGAGATGAAGCAAAGAGGAGTGAAACTTCGGATATTGTGTGAAAAAGAAAAGAAAAAGAGCTTTTTCGGACGCAAAGAGGGGACTGCTGCCCCCTCCGGTGCTAAATATTGAACTGCCACGTTCCCCAGCGGGCGTTGGAGATTATTAAAGACAGGCAGTGGACGAGATTCACGCCGGGCCGGTGGACAGCGAAGCATCTCGCATAGCACCGTTTGAGCTCAGCCGCCTGTTCCTGGGCGCCACCTAGTGGCAAACAGGCGTTGGGAGCTCGGTTTCCCGCACGGATTGGGTCTCTTACATGCCCTCCTGGCAAGGAAATGGAATAAAGAGTACTCAGGCAGCAGTCGTGGGGAACCACCCCCTGAGCCCGTTGGACCCTACGGCCTTTGGTCGAGTCAGCGCCGGTGTAATAGGAAGAGAAGGAAGAGGTCGCAACTTCGGGACAACGCTCAGAGGGGAATTGGTTAAGTTGCCGACAAGACAGGCCATAATGATTAAGGGATAACCTTCAGGGTTCCTTTTTCGAGAGTGGAGCTGTAGAGAGCCCTCCACCGGCACTGACAACCGCTTCCGTGGTTTGGATGGAATCAGTGCAATGGCCAACAAGACGGGCAGGGACCTCGCTTCCAAGGTTCTGGTAGCCCCCATCCTAAATATGGAAGGATAAAAGGCGATCAAAGGATATCACAGCGCTCGGATTCGGCGCATGTAGGACACCATACTTGTGGTGATGTGTCATCTTCCCTTTCCTTTGCCGGACCGGCGGACAGTGCTTACATGTCACGGCATCGATCTCTGACAACCGTCTTCGGATGGTATGAGGTTAGTCAGTACTTGCCTGATAGATGGGCGGTTCCTGAGTAGGGCAGACGCTGGTACATTACACCCCCGTTTGGCAGACACTGGGAGGATTGGATGAAGATCAGGCCAAGGGAGTATCCTTCAGGGTACCTACTTCAAGGGTGGAGCCATAGGAGCGCTCCACCAGCACTGACAACCGCCTCTTCGGTATGGATGGAGTGGAGATGGCGGACTAGACGGGGACGGACCTCACGTCCGAGGTTCTGGGCTGTACACCCCCATCTTGCATACACAGGAATGGATAAGTTAGAAGGAGCTTTCACGGAGCAGGGAGACGGCGCAGTTTGGACTCTTGTGTTCGTGATGATGTCTCATCTATCCCTATCCTCTTCTCTCGGATGACAGCTTGGACGGAGGCGTTTTTTCTGGGGACATTGACACAGATCGTCAGACCGGACTGGCCGGGACCACTCTTCCGCGGAGACGCAGTTCGACGTCAGCTCCAAGGTCGCGCACATGACAGCTGTGGGACGGAGCCGCCTTTCCAGAGACACCGACGTAGGCCGTGTCGCCGGACTGCTGCAGATCTTCGGGCTGGATTGGCAGGGACCTCTCTTCAGCGGTGACACAGTTCCGAGGTCAGCGCCAGCGTCGTGCGGTGGACAGCTGTTGGACGGAGCCGCCTTCCAGGGACACCGACACAGGCAGGGCTGGCAGACCGCAGCAGATCTTCGGGCTGGATTGGCAGGGACCACTCTTCCGTGGAGACGCAGTTCGACGGCAGCTTCAGAGTCTCTAGGATGGCAGCTGTGGGACGGAGCCACCTTCCAGGGACACCGACGCAGGCTGTGTCGACGGACTGCAGCGGATCCTCGGGCTGGATTGACAGGGACCACTCTTCAGCAGAGACGCAGTTTGAGGTCAGCGCCGGCATTGCGCGGTTGACAGCGTTGGACGTGGCAGCCTTCCAGGGACACCGACGCAGGCCGTGCCGGCAGACCGCAGCAGATCTTTGGGTTGGATTGGCAGAGACCACTCTCCCGCGGAGGCGCAGTTTCGACGTCAGCGCCGGGATTAGTTGGATGACAGCTGATGGATGGAGGCGACATCTCTGTGACACCGACGGCGCGGTCCTTGGACTGGCAGTGGCAGCCAATTCCGAGCGTGTGGCAGATGACGAGGAAGTTTGCAGCCAAACTTTCGTAGGACTAGGTGTCAGCGCTGAGAGAGGACCTTGTCTGACCGACTTTACTGCGTGGGCCGGCATCACTCTCCATCGTGTTCGTGGATTCAGTTCAGACTTACGCACCTGGTTGGACAAGATGTCCCGTCTCTTCACATCCTTCTTCTGCCGGAGCGCTCTACCCCGTCGTCGCATTGGAAAGTAGGGCCATGGCGTTGGTCTTAGCTCTGCGGTGACCAAGCGCTACAAGTCTCCTCAACTGACAGGTTTTCGGGACCTAGCGGAGGCATTCCGCACTACTGTGTGGAGACAGCTTGGGGAGCTGGTGTTCTCGGGCACTCTTGACCAGAGAGGATGGATTCACTTCCACCAGCTTTGTTTTACAGGTACCCGCCCATCGGTGGATGAGAGCACGCTGGTGCAGGCAGGGCACAGCCAATGGTCACTGACGAGGATAAACAAGAGTCTTCCTGTTTCCACTTCTCGCTGGTGTGAACGGGGTTCTTGGACGTGGCAATACAGACAGCTTCGCGGGGCGACAGCTGTTTACAGACGACGCTGTGGAAGCACGCATCCTGTGGACGCGATTACCGGGAGATAGGACACGGCGACAGTGTTGCAGGACCATACAGTAGTAGACCATAGAGGTGGTTCTGCGTTCTGACTCCACGGCAGTACAGTCGACCCAAGCTGGCGGGAATGGCGGCCAGTCTTCGACCTTTCGGCTCTGAACAGTTCTTCGGCGGCGCGGCAGGATGGAGACATACAGAGCGCTGAGGGCAGCGGTGCATCTCCAGGACTTCTTTACGGCTGGATGACGTCTGTAATGGAACCAGTTGGCAAGCACTTGGTGGCCAGCAGAGGTTCCGGCAGGCGATTTTTCGTCGCCTAGGCTCCTTAGTCTACAGAGGCAGGTCCTACATGGTACCTTCATACGGGTTCCAGTGAGGTTGGAATTCTTGGCCGTCCTGTTCGAGTAGGACTTCCAGTACGACGGGATCAGTACAGGGTAGGAGTGTTACTCAGGGCCTTACATTCGGGTTGACTGTTAGGCCTGTTAGCACGGCAACGGATCATCTTTTCCAAGGCAGACACTTCAACTAGTTCAACAGCTATTCTCATCTCCCTCAATCTACCTCTCCTGAAAAAAACCAAGCTCATTGTCGCTCGTCGCAAACTAAAATCTGTCAACCGCGAGAGCTTCTTTGATGAAGCTGCCGACTTTCTCTTGGGCCCCGCCCACCCTCCCGATCTTGCATCCCATTTCGATTCCTCCCTTCGAAAACTTCTAGACACACATGCCCCTGTCACCACCTGTTCCATACCCAACCGACTCCCCTCCCCCTGGCTCACTGACGACATAGCTGAGGCCAAGCGCGAGCGCCGACAAGCGGAACGCCGCTGGCGCTCATCTGACCTCACCGTTCACAGACAGATCTTCCAAACAACTAGATCCAAAGTCTGCAAAATGATCTCCGACTCTAAACGCAAACACCTTCAAAACCAAATCCTGGAATCCATTTCTTCCAAAACCCTCTACGCCACCATGAACACACTCCTAGGCACTTCTAAAGACTCTCCTCTCCCCAACACACACAGCAAAGAAGAACTCCCGTCCGCTTTTTCTACCTATTTTTCGGACAAAATCCAAACTCTGCGCAACACACTCGACACTCTGCCTTCTCCGCCTTGCCCTCCCGACCCCACCTTTTCCGGCACTCCCCTCTCGTCCTTCCGCCCCATCTCTCAGGATGAAGTCCTCAAGACCATAAAGTCCATGCCCTTCAAAACCTGCGAACTAGACCCCCTCCCAGCTTTTCTCTACCGTGACGGCCTTCCAAAACTTCTGCCCTTCATTACCGACATCATCAACGCATCTCTAGAAAACGGCTCCGTCCCCGATATCTTCAAGTCCGCCATCGTCCGTCCTGTCCTCAAAAAACACATCCTCGACCCAAACAAACTCAAAAACTATCTCCCAGTCTCCAATCTCTCTTTCCTGTCCAAGCTTCTTGAGAAGGTTGTTCTCAACCAGCTCAACCTCCACCTCACCGACAACAACCTCCTCAATCCATTCCAGTCTGCCTATCGCAAACATCACAGCACTGAAACAGCCCTTCTACATATCTTAAACGATCTGCTTCTCTCCACCGACTCGGGCAACATCTCTCTTCTTACACTACTCGATCTCTCTGCCGCCTTTGACACTATTGACCACTCTTTCCTTCTCCACCGACTCCACCACTCCTTCGGCATCACCGACTCTGCTCACTCCTGGTTTCTCTCCTACCTCTCCGACAGACAGCAGTCCGCCACCATCAACGGCGTCTCTTCCAACCCAGTCACGCTCTCCTGCGGAGTTCCACAGGGGTCCGTCCTGGGCCCAGTCCTTTTCACACTCTACACCTCTCCCCTGTCCAACATCATCCAGTCTCACTGCATACACCACCACCTCTACGCTGACGACTCCCAACTACTAGACAAAGACAAACTCGACAACACTCAGTCACTACTGACTCGCACGGCTGACTGCTACGAAGACGTGAAAAACTGGATGACAGCAAACAAGCTTAAACTGAACGACGACAAAACGGAAGCCATGCTGGTAGGCACTCGCCAGAAACTCTCCCAGCTCCCTCCCTCTCTCCACCTTCAACTCGATAGCACCCCCATCTCCCTCTCTGACTCGGCCAAGAACCTCGGCGTTATCCTCGATTCCTCTCTGTCCATGACCAGCTTCATCTCCGCCATGGCCCAGGCATGCTATTTCCACCTCCGCCGCATCAGTCAGATCAGAAAATACCTCGCTACCAAAGCTGCCACCAAACTTGCTGTCTCTCTCATCTTATCTCGCATCGACTTCTGCAACTCTCTCCTTTCCGGCCTCCCTCACTTCACCACTTTCACTCTCCAATGCGTCCAGAACAATGCTGCCCGCCTCGTCATCAGAAAGAAAAAAATCCGACCACATCACACCCCTGCTCAAACTCCTTCACTGGCTCCCCATCCCCCAACGCATCCAATATAAAATTCTGTCTCTCTGCTACAAATCCCTGAACAACTGCGCTCCTGCCTATCTCTCCAACTTACTTCACCCCTACACACCTTCCCACTCCCTCCGCTCTGCCTCCGACCCTCTCCGCCTCAACATCCCTCGCACCAAACTCAACACTTTCGGCCCCCGTTCCTTCTCCGTCTACGGTCCATCCACCTGGAATACTCTCCCACTCTCTCTTCGTCAGAAACTAACTCTCTCTTCCTTCCAGTCCGCCCTCAAAACTCACCTCTTTCAACAGTTCTAGCACTATATCACCACACTCCCCACCGCAAGCTGACCGTCGTAATGTTTTTCACTATTTGTGGTACGTGAGTCATTGTCTAAAGCACCCCACCCGGGTCTGCCTTGGGGGACTTGGGTGGGGTTAGGTATTTTTTAGTTCCCAGGGTCACCCTGGTCAGCCCCACAGGGTGGGTTTTTCTCTCTATTCTGGGGCATGTGTTTCTGTCTACCCTTTGTCCATTCGCCTGTATTTGCCTTTTTAAAACTCTCCCTACTGTCTGCACTGCCTGTAGCTCTTGATATTGGATGTGTGTTGCTAAATGGTCTTAGCTTTATTTAGGCCCCATGTTGTAGGTTTATTTAACGTATTTGACCGGCTGGCGACATACATTCAATTTTCTGTTTAGTTTTTTTTTCACAAGCAGTGCAGGCACGTCCTGAGAAAGCCTTGTTGCTGTCGGGACGTTAAGCAATGTACAATCAATCAATCATCATTGTCTAAAGCGTGTGCACGGGTGCCATCTGCGATGAGTACAGTGCTCAAGCAGCCAAGGCAACGGCTGTTCCACCCATGTCCAGAGGTTCTGAGGTCATGCGCGTGGTTGTCTGGCAATCCCTCTCTGCTAGAGGCTTTGCGGAGGCTATGGTGGAAGCGAGCTCTGTAGCCAGGAGGAGCGCCTCTCGTTATGTCTACGAAGGTAAGTGGGCATTCTCCAGGCTCGGTGCGCCACGGAGCGTTTTTTCCCCACAGACCTTACCAACCCCAGTTGGCCGCGTTCTTCATGGGACGGTTCTTCTGCCGGAATTTAGTGCTGTCCCCTCGCGGGTTTTCCTGGCGATGGGGGCAGACTCTACTGAAGCCTGGGACGGTCACGCCTGGGAGCGTGCTACGACTTGGCAGATCGGATGTCCCATTGAGCTGCAGCGGCAGGCCTCATTTAGTTGGTCCCGCTTGGGGACTTCCCCTGGGTGCTCACCGGGCTCTACGCGAGAGGTTCGAGCTTCTTCCATTAGTGCTTGGAAGACATTACCAGGAGACCTGTTTCTGTTTGCACTTGCCACAGCTCCTGTCGGTGAGTTGCATGCCTTCGGTACGTCCCTCATGTCGCCAATGGAGGACCTATGGAGCTTCACAGCTGCCTACGGACATTGCCTTCTCGGCAAGGAACCACTCTCCGGCGACAGCCCCACAAGTCGTCATCGTCTGACCCTCAGGGCGGCGGACCAGGCACGGGACTCCGGCCACAGGACCTTCAGGGCCCTTAAGTGTGCCTGCACAGTTCTAAGCCACTACGAGTAGGATGCTCGCGCCGTTCCTGCCCTTGGCTCCGGGCAGACGAGGCGTTTCGGCACATATAATCTCCTGCTGGCTACGATGGGTGATTTGGTCCCCACACAAGAGCTCGGCTGGAGCAAGCCTAACCATGTGCATCCAGACCTTCAGACAGGAATTCTGAACAGTGGCAGAGAGCATCGGCTGTCCGATACGGGGCAGAGAGGGATACTGTGGCAACCGTGGATTGGCGGACCGAGTCTACTCTCGTCCTCCTTTACCTACGAGATCTATCTGGCCGGCACATCAACCTGGGCTTGGCGGAGGTCATCTCGCCGGCGCAGCACTCCCTCCCGGCGCCTCGGGCGCCTTAGGTTCGCCTAGCTAAAATTGTCGGGAGTGGGCGCATAGGGAGGGACCTCGATTCTGCGCACCAGCGCTGGCAATGGGAGGTGTTCTAAGCAGGCGGCACCCGCCTCCTATTCGCAATTCCAGTTAGTAATGTCATCGGTAATGATTTTGAGAAAATAAATTAGATTTTCTCTAAAATGTATTTTTTCGAAAAATACTTACCGATGACATGACTCAGACATCCCTCCCTACTACCCCACTTGCCGCTTAGAGCTAAGGCTCAGACACTTGCGAGTAAGGGTGAGTGCGCCACTGGATACAGTAGTACGGGAAGCCACTCCGGAGTGCCCTGGTAATGGCACACCAGTGATTGCCTCCCTTAGAGGGCATCACAATACGTTTTTTGGGCAAAAATTTACATGCAAAGTGAAGCTTTCAGTTAGTAATGTCATTGGTATTTTTCGAAAACATACATTTTAGAGAAAATTAGTTTTTGTTTGTTTGCTTTTTGTTTGTATTTATAAGTGCGATCCACAAGTTGCTTAAGTTGTGTTGCTCGCGTGTGTACGGCCGGCCGAATAAACAGAGTGAGACCTTTGCACTGTATACTGTACAATGTCAAACACGTCTTACATCTTGCGGCTGCAGACACTGACTGCAAGTGCTACTGTTACTGTATGGGTGCCTAAGGTGCCCAGGGTCGTACGGTGAGAAATAACTACCTCAAAGCCTCTGTAATGGTATGAACACCTTAAGTCACCCACATCCGAAGGACCCCCACCCGGGTCTGCCCTGGGGGACTTGGGTGGGGTTAGGTATTTTTTAGTTCCCAGGGTCACCCTGGTCAGCCCCACAGGGTGGGTTTTTCTCTCTATTCTGGGGCATGCGTTTCTGTCTACCCTTTGTCCATTCACCTGTATTTGCCTTTTTAAAACTCTCCCTACTGTCTGCACTGCCTGTAGCTCTTGATATTGGATGTGTGTTGCTGAATGGTCTTGGCTTTATTTAGGCCCCATGTTGTAGGTTTATTTAGCGTGTTTGACCGGCTGGCGACATGCATTCAATTTTCTGTTTAGTTTTTTTTTCACAAGCAGTGCAGGCACGTCCTGAGAAAGCCTTGTTGCTGTCGGGACGTTAAGCAATGTACAATCAATCAATCAATCAACATCCGAAGGATCAGGATATTCCTATTGTTTGTGTTTGTTTACGTGTTTACAATTTATTCAGTGTTTTGTTATGGTCATGTCATGGAGATATACATGCTTGAGGAGTACCCAACGTTTCATTCAGATGTCGGCAGAAACAAAGAAACTGTATGTAAAAATTGAACAGAATGGGCGTCTTAGTCGCCCAGACCATCAGTGAAGGTTAATGTATGTTGTATAGATTGTCAACGTTTGCAAACTGCACACACTTTTAAGTTCTTTATAGTAGAGATTATCAGTCAGTTTGTCCATTTAGCCATTCATACGGCGAGATACCCATTGGTCAGTCAGAAATGACTTGCATGTTCTATACTCTAGATTAATTAACCCTACAGGATTCATTGCGACAAAAACTGCTACTGGCACGCAAAGGGTTAAGCCCTTGACTGCAAGTGATGATACTGTTCGACGAAAAAGATGTGTAATGTGTGTTTTCTGCAGAGGGGTTTCATTTGTAACAGTCATGAGGTTAAGTATGCTTGTTATGTTTTCTGTCAAGTATATATCTTTGTTTATGTTATTGACAGTCTGCTGTCCTGTAAAGTGAAGGACAGGTCGTTGCCTCAGTTGTAAACATGAGACGAGACACTAGATTATTCACACCCAGTAATGGCTTTCACAACTTTGGTGTTGGGAGGTATCTTGATATATGAAAACTTTTAAGTGTGGTAATAGGTTAGCTTGGCACCTGGTAAGACACCTAGCTAATCGAGCACTGTTCTTGTATCATGTCCAATTCACTGTGTTCTATGACCCATGTCCTCACTTTATGGCTTTGAGGAGTGGTATAGGGAAAGGATTGATCACAAAAGCACATTTTATACATTTGTATTATTTTTTCCTAGTGGAGCCAAAGTGCAGCTGGAGAGCGAAAATGAAGAAGTGGAGATCTGTGGCCTGGATGACTGTGGATTTCTTCGTGTCGTCACCAAGCAAGGCCGGCAGCTGAGTGTTCAGCCAGATGGCAACACTTTTGACATGATGCGCAATCTGATAGCTCTGAAGACTCAGTGATAGTGATACTGTTCTGTGATCTGAAAAAAAAAAAAGCAGTAGTGAAGAAAAGCAGCAGTAATAATGTTACTTTGCCACGGAAAAAAAGTAGTGTTGAAATATATCATTTTGAAGACGGAACTGTATTGATTGTAAAAGTTTCAGGCCTAGGCCAAGATTTTCCTACATATATAGATAAGAGGGGTGTCCTGTTATGGCTATATTCAAGTTGTGGGAAATGGATTGGTCTGATAGTTCAGGTGTACGTGCCACATTAGCTTGGTGCGTGAAAGCTGCCTAGCTTATCTGGTACAACCCTTGAATGCTAAATTTTTCTCTTGGTTTTCATTGTCCAGGCTGAATATACTAATGAAACCCTCATCATGACCGAAAGGAAAATGCATTAGCAGTTTAACCCATTTAGCCTCAATGCACTACACCAGGAGATAGATTGGCGAAGATAATTCAAGATAAATGGATTAACCCATTTAGCCCTGATACCCTGCAGGAGATGGGCCGACCGTGATAATTCAAGGGTAGTGCCAGATTTGCTTGGCATTTAAATTATTATGGTCCATCAATCTCCTGCAACTGGTGCATAGTCATTAGATGATGCCTCTAAAATTTGGGAAATACGGCAGTGGGGCTGAATGAGTTAACCTTGACCGTACGATGCTAAGAACTTCATGATCCTTTGAATGTGAGTGACTTAGTTGCCTATGGTTTTCATGTAAGCAATTTGCCATTTATCCTTATCTGTTGGATGTGGGCGCCTGAGGCGCCCATGGTTTTCATAAAGGCAGTTTGCCATTTATTCTGATCTGTTGGATGTGGACGACTTGTCGGTAGGCATCCATGGTTGCTACATAGACAAACAACCGTTTATCCTGATCTGTTGGATGTGGGCGAGTTAGGCACTCATGCTTTTCATATAAGCAAACATCCATTTATCCTGATCTGAAAGGTATGGGGCCCCCACCCGGGTCTGCCCTGGGGGACTTGGGTGGGGTTAGGTACTTTTTAGTTCCCAGGGTCACCCTGGTCAGCCCCACAGGGTGAGTTTTTCTCTCTATTCTGGGGCATGTGTTTCTGTCTACCCGAGGTCCATTCACCTGTATTTGCCTTTTTAAAACTCTCCCTACTGTCTGCACTGCCTGTAGCTCTTGATATTGGATGTGTGTTGCTAAATGGTCTTAGCTTTATTTAGGCCCCATGTGTTAGGTTTATTTAATGTATTGGACCGGCTGGCGACATACATTCAATGTTCTGTTTAGTTTTTTTTTTCACAAGCAGTGCAGGCACGTCCTGAGGAAGCCTTGTTGCTGTCGGGACGTTAAGCAATGTACAATCAATCATGAAAGGTATGGTCACCCATGCGGTAAGATCTACACCAGTGTTACTTTGTTTCTGTGCCTCAGCACTTTTGTTAGTCGGTCTGGTTTTCCTGTGGCTGACGTGTACACCCTTTGCAAAATTAACTCTTAGTCTCTAGCCCTGACCGTTGATAGGTTATAAACAGAGATAAAGATACGTACATCATAACGCAGCATTAAAACATGGTTTGGTGCGCCGAAGATAAGAAGAACTGGCATTTCAAAGCAAAACTTCATTGACACACACCTTAACTAGACATAACAATTCAGACTGACTTGTCAATGGTCACACTCACTTTTTTAAAGATGCGTATGCCAAACCCAATGCTGCCAGAACATTGCCTATGTTGCAGTCACACACAAAAATCACAGGTAAACGGAATAATTTTGTGAGATATTGCCAGGCCTGTGACAGTCTGAGATCGTCTGAAACACCAGACATCGTCACCGAGAGCTTTCTGTGTTAGACTACTATGTCGGTGTCTGAAAGTATCAGCCCTCTCTCTCCCTCTTTCGGCACACACACATATTGAGCTGCAGAACGCCATTAGCAAGGGTGTGGTTTGCCTTATGCGGAAAGTGTCCTTACATGGTTTGGGCAAGGTATGATCATTTTAACTTGAGTGGAGACTGTTGTTTGGTGTACTGAAATTACTGTGCTGGCTTAAAAAATATGAACAGCATTCCTGGTGAAATTTCTGTCGGTTTCGATTTCACGAGATGAACACTATTAGGTTGTCACATGTAAGAACAAGTAGGGAACGTAGAGTTACCACAGAAGACCTCTAAATGAACCAGTACTGTGTTCCAGCAACGTCAGTTGTCACTAAAGGTCATGCACTATTTCCCAAAGCTGGACTGAAGATTTGCAACTGTTATTTAGCACTCGGCACACACTGATCGTTGAATTGCTGTTTCGTGCCTGAACTTTGTCATAGTGTCCAAGTTCAGCAAAAACTTCAGCAAAAAGCAACTTGCCTAATCAACAGATGGTGTGTTTCTTCTCTGCTAAAAGGAAAGCCTGGAATATAAGATCATAATAACCCCTTTTATTCGGAATACACCAGTGTGTGAAATAAGTTTGACTAAAAATAGTTCAAGGGTAGTGCCAGAATAGCTTGGCGCCTCTAGGCGCCAAGCTATTCTGGCACCACCTTTGAACTAAAGCCATGGTATATCCTTATCTGAAAGTACTATAATGTAACTTGCATATGGCAGTGTACAAATTTGAAGCTTTTAGGGCTAATATGACGGTTACTGTAACAGTCTCTGTCTTCACTAAACAGCAGTAAGATATGTTGCTTAAACACATCTTTCCGTCACCGCTTTTGACCATGTTCAATGTTCTCAAACATTTTTGTGTTGATCAACTTTTATGGAAACTGTTCCATCATTCCCGCCAGAGTTTAGGACAATCCTGGCCGCATTGTGTTGTAACTAAAAGCACCCGTTTCACTACAGCAAATGCATAGAAAACTGTGTGCGGGGTGATATGTTGGCATATAAAATGCAGGGTTTTTGTTTTTATAATTGCGACTCCACAAGTTTCACAAGTTGTGTCGCTCACGTGTGTATGGCCGGCCGAATAAACAGACTATTGCACCATATACTGTACGATGCCAAACACAACTTACATCTTGCGGCTGCATTCACAGACTGCAAGTGCTACTGTTATTGTGTAGGCGCCCAGGGTCGTACAGTGAGGAATAACTACCTCAAAGCCTCTAAAATGGTATGGGTGCCTTCGTCACCCACATCCTAAGGATCAGGATATTCACTTTGTGTTTGTTTACAACTTATTCAGTGTTTTGTTATGATCATGTTGTGGAGATACACATGCTGGAGGAATACCTGCAAGTAAAAAGCAAACAAAATGGCCACCTTAGTCACCCAGACCAACGGTGAAGATCAACTGTCGGAGCCAAATGTTCACCCTAGGGTTTCATGTTTAAACCAGTTAACACATTAAAAAATTACTGCACTTCGATATGCAGCTCTTCGCCATATATCGGGATGCAGCATGTCTTGAATAAATTGCCTTCTCCATCCAGAACGTTTAGTGCTCAGTTCTCCTAAAAATGGGTTATCAATGTTTATCCCACCTTGCCTACCCATCGTTTTACAAATCATGCGATAGGACATTTGACATCATTACTGTCCTTCTGCCCATCATGGATGTATAGCTGCAATGTAGCAAAGGAGATAGAAGTACAGAAACATTTAAACTTCATAATTAAACAAAAGTTAAGTTAGTTCTTTTGGGTCATCATCATCATCATCAGTCCCTTGCCCGAACTGGGCGTTGGGGGGACTGAAAGGCAGCAGCAACAGACAGTGCTCTCCACTGAGTTCTATTTTGGGCGGTGGCAAGCAAGTCTGGCATCTCGAGTTCGGTCCATTCTTTTATGTTTGCGACCCAACTCTTTCTCTGACGACCTCGCCGACGACTTCCTTCGAGAGTGCCTGGGAGGATAAAGTCTTGGACAAGGTGTTGTGTCGGGTCACGTGGCCAAACCAAGCAAGCTTGCGCCGTTTCACAGTTGCCAGAAGGGGTTCATGTGGGCCCACCAGGGAAGTGACGATGCTCCGTACATATTCGTTGGTCTTGTGCTCGCGGTACGAGATGTGGAGCAACTTCCTCAGGCACTTGTTCTCAAAGGCCTGGATTTTCTTTTCTGAGTCTGCAAGCAGCGTCCAAGTCTCACAGCCGTAGAGTAGAATAGACACTACGAGGGACTTGTAAAGCCTGTACTTGATGGTGAAGCTGATGGAGTTACTTCGCCATATCCTGTCCAGCCTGGCCATTGCGGATGTTGCTGTACCTATCCTGATACGGATCTCTGCTATGCAACTACCGTCTTTGGACAGGGTGGCTCCCAAGTACTTGAAGCTATTGACCTCTTCTAGCTTCTGGCCGTTCATGTGAATGTTGCTGCTGCTGTTGCTTGTGGTGTTGATCATCACTTTGCTTTTATCCGTACTGATCTCCATGCCATAAGACCCTGCGCTACTTGAAAGTTTGTCTGTCAGGTTTTGCAGCTCACTATTGCTGCCTGCCATGAGGTCAATGTCGTCTGCGAATCGAAGATTGCACAGGGATCTGCCACCAATAGAGATTGAAGTATGGTGGTCGTGGAGGGTTTCCTGCATGATCTTCTCCAGGAATATGTTGAAAAGGACAGGAGAGAGCAGGCATCCTTGACGGACACCGATTGTCGTCCTGAAGAACTCGCCTGACTGATTGTTAAGTAGAACCGCGCTGCAGGCGTTCTTGTAAAGCGCTTCTATCATTTGGATCAGCCCCTCCTCTATGTTGAACGATCTCATGACTTGCCAGAGTCCGTCGTGCCTTTTGGGTAGCATGATAGAAAACCCTTTTGTGAAACATCTTTGAAAGACATATAAGAACATTTATTGCTATTAAACTATTTACCTTTTATTGTCAGGCGATGGTCACTTTAGACAGTAAATGGATCAGCCATTGTTGTTGAAGTGCACAGTACGTACAAATTAGGTTTCACCTCCTCAGGTGTCAAGCTAATACAGTACCCAAAGCGGAAAGGCCATCGTGCTGACGTCGGCCGCTGTTGACCTGCACACAATCATGCACGGGCTGACGTCGGCCTTTTGTGCATTGGGGTACAGTCTTTGAGCTGTCATGCTTCTGGTTCCATCCCCTTCTATTTTTATGTAGTGAATGGCAGATAATTCTTTTTCCTTTCACAACATTGTGCACGAGGAGTTTCATTGTAAATTTAAAGTCCAGTTGAGATTGGAGTAAAATAGGTCTAGGAGTTGATCTTGAAGGTTGCAGTAAAATCATGTATTTATCTGGTGCTTAGGTGCATTTTGTGTTTCCCATTCTAAGACACTTGTTTTAGGCTAAATGTGTATTTTTGTCTGCTTTTTGTGCAAAGTGATAAGGTGATGAATAATGTAAGTGATGTACTCTTGCTATGCAGAATGTGTACAAATTCGCTTATGTGCTTGTGCACGTGCATAATGTTTAACTCTTTTAAGACGTGCCACCTCCGAATACGCTGCATAAGCCGCATATCCGGAGGCGGCACATCTCGAATGAGTTAAGCCAATGTTTGTTGAAAATTGGCAGTCACTGTGTTAGATAAACTCGTTAAGATTATCTCTTCACCTACTAAGTAATGTTCCTGCGTTATATAATCTGCCTTTTAGTAAGTTTCTTGACCCTAATCATTCGGAATACACCAGTGTGTGAAATAAGTTTGATTAAAATAGTTCAAGGGTAGTGCCAGAATAGCTTGGCACTTTTAGGCGCCAAGCTATTTTGGCACCACCCTTGAGCTAAAGCCAATGGTCTATATCCTTAAGTACTATAATGTAGCTTGTATACGGCAGTGTACAAATTTGAAGCTTTTAGCCCCAGTATGATATAGGTTAGTGCATTTCTGGATCTGGTGTGCATGCCAAGTAAGGGCTTGCAAAGACACATTCAGTGCTAAAATAACCAAGCACGCACCCTGCAGGCAAACTTGGCTGGGCGTATCTTGCTGCCATAGTATTCAAGGGGAAGTAATCTCATGGTGGCTGAAGTTAATATATGTAGGTAAAGAGCTGCATGTTACCGTTTTATATTATTATGCATTCATGTACGTGCTCTTGTCTGTGATTTGAGACCTTATGGCTTGCAATCCTGACATCTAGAATTACAGATAACACAAATAAACATTTATCATTGTCATAATTAGTTTCACATTTAGATGTTATTGACGTGGTGTAGGAAGGAATTTTTATGTCATCAAAAGATCAGTGGATATTACGGTGTTGCACATCTGATACAGTATGTGAAGGCTGGTGTTCACTCTTTCTTTTTTTTTTAAAAAGGGAGGCATGGAGGGCACACCAAATGTATTCATAGATCGATACAATTAGTAGGACAGATATAGATATATTTTGCAGACTACTGTTGAAGCAAACAATTGGGATACATGCATAGTCATTACTTTAAACTGACAACTGTATGTATTCATTTCAACGAAACAGATTTTTTTTGTACCAAGGTTTAACTTGACAGATGATTAACTCTTTCGAGACGTGCTGCATCCGGGTTCGCAGATTTACGCCATGAATCCGGATGCGGCACGTCTCGAAAGAGTTAACTCTACTTCAGATGGAATTTACAGTTTGGTATTGACTGTATGCATATTGTTGCATGAAGTGCATGACTCCATGTTGTAGACTACTGCAAAGTCCATAAAACAGAACGAATAGATTCACACACACATAACTCTTAAACTCCCAGAACTAAATGACTTCCATTCCATTCTTAAGAGATAAAGTAAAGTTTATGTAAATGACAAAAAGCATGTACAGATTTTAAAAAAACAAACATTGTTTATAGTCAGGTTCTGCTTAAGAACAGTTTTTCTTTGTTTTTGCACAGTTTTGATGATATTCATCTTTGCAACAGCAAACTAGATTATACATTTTCTTTGATCCTTTGGCTGTCTGGCGCTTTTTGTCAAGGGGACTCCTGCAGAAGTTACCTTGAGACAAAGCGATACTGACAGCCAGAGGGTTAAAAACTCTCACCCATTCTTGTGTGTGTATATATATATGCAAGAGAAATAAACTTGAATCATTTCATTTGTATCGGTGTTGCTTTACATGTAATACTGTGTAACTGTAACAAATTGAAAGTTACGCAATATGTGTGCTGGTCTGTAATGCTGGACTTGACAGTCTGGAGCTAAAAGCTGTTGACCCTTTAGCTTTCAGTAGTTTCCTGCAGGAATCATCATGACAGACGTACGTCACTACCAACAGCCAAAGGTTAGGTTGTCTCACTAAACAGCACACATTTTGCTTGTATCTGCATGCATATTATACACACACATATACACAAACGCCAACTGTTTCTGCTGAATAAAGTTTGTTAATTGTACCTAATTATATTAAGCAAAAATGCTTTCTTTGAAAAATATCACCACCAGTTTTGAAACCTCATTATGTTTTGACAATCAGTAAAGTGTCCAGACATATATGACCAAAATAGCAGACCTGCACAAAAAGACAAATTGAATAAAGCAGTCTAATGTAACCACACAAGATGAATGAAAACTGATATAAAAATGCTGTTGATAACTCCTTCACTGCTAGTGGACGTAGATCATGTTTTTGAAATCGTAAATTCAATGTCGAAGACTTCCATTTGTCAAAGGAACATGGATCAGCATGAGGCACAGATCCTTATGAGGCCTGCAGTTGTGGTGGCTCATGAGGATCTATGTCTCTTGCAGCTAGATCATGCTCACTTTTTCTCAGCGGTCAAGGGGTTTATTACTGACACAGTTCCTATGCAAATGAACTGTACGTGTTTAACTTGTACATCTTGAGCCAGATTTTTGGAAGATGGACTGACCATGATTGCACAAAGGCACAGCCTCAGTATCAAAGCACCTAATGGTGCCAAGCTAATGAGGCACTGCCTTTGAGCTCAGGCACCAAGCTAATCAGACACTGCCCTTAAGCTGTCATGGTCAGTCCATCTACCGAGATCTGTGCGTAGCTATCAACAGATATCAACATGTAAGAAACTTGGCTCTGGAAGTGTAAGAGTCCAGGATACTTATGATCAGTCATTGTTTCTGGAGTGTATTTTTAAATTTCACAAGTCCTAGACGTTCCACCTCCATGGCATTTTGGATTGCACAGTAAACAAGCAGCAGAAAGACAAGGAATGAATCCCATGGAATATAGAGCAACATTTTAGACAAAAATATCTCCCCTGAATATGTTCCGCCAAAAAAGTAAAATATGGCGAAGACCGACATGAGAAAAACAGGGATGGCCATGATAGCTCTGATGCGTCGCACACTGGCCAGCGACAGTCTGTTATAAATATAACATCTTACAAAAGTAGTATTTTCCAAATAACCCCCAATCTGCTCAAAAACTGCCTCAAAAAAGTTGATAATGCACCACAAAAAGAGGTAATATTCAGCCCCATGCCAGTAGAAAATATACACAAAACAGAGAATGGAACCTTGAATTTGTCGAGCTATCCCAACCCTGGAACCTCCCAATGGAATAAAAATGTATCTTTTCAAGAAATCATACAGCCCCCTGTCAAATGACTTCCACATGTCTGTGTAGCAGTAGATGTAACTGATGCAGGCTGGCACACTGGGTGGTTCGAATCCGTCCAAGCGTGCTAGCTGGGCTGGAAGTCCAAACATAACCACATACTTTGTCATGAAGAACTGACCAAGGGTGTATCCCACTGAGGCCAGAGTCCATCGGTTCTGTTTTCCTAACACTAAACTGTTATTGTTGATAGCATGAGCATAGAAATAGTGCAGCCACAGATTGTTAAGAACAGCCCAAAATAGGAGGCTTAGCAGTCTCAGCAAAATGTATTTTAATCTTTGTTTTGTCAGGCGTTGAGGACACTGTGCTTGTCTGTGGAACTTGTTGTAAACAAGCAGAGGTCCTGTGAAAAACAGTGGGAAGTAGAACATGTAAAACAGCATGTCCACTAAACCAGGGATGTCAATCGATGCATCACAATTTAACTTGTTCAAGTGATCTTCATCTTGCTTCTTATTACTTCCATCTTCATATGGTTCTGTTTTATTGTCCTTATCAGCCTCCGTCTTGCTGGCAGAACTTGAAGAACTCTTCAGATCTGATGATGAATGTTTTTCCTGCAGTCTTCTAGCCCACACACATTCAAGAGCAAAGCCTGTTGACCTTTGACACATGTTTGCCCAAATAAAGACAAACAGATAGAACCAGAGATGAGAAGATTGTGGCTCTATAATTTCCTCGCTGTACAACCACAACCACTTGTCTTCATGTCCATAGTTGAGAAGCGTCAGAAATGCAAAAGATGTTGCCCACACAGCACAAGAACTTCCTAGCATTGACACAGCATACACAATTACTGTTTGCACACACAAAAAAACCACAGTCGGTGTGCCCAACAATCTTGAGATCCCCCACATTCCATACAGCGTAAGAAGCACATGCCATTTCTTTCTGTCACACAATATCATCTGCAAAACTTGTGACACAAAAATGTGGCCACACATATAAGGCAGTACCTTCCAAAAATAACTTGACCAAACATCCCACTCAAAGTCAGCAGTGTCTACTGGTCTCTGTAGGAAAAACCAACCGTCTTCGATTTTCAGGGGTTCGTTCCTTCGCCAGGCGTCCTCCGAAGCACAGAAGAGGGAATACATCATGTAGACAATAGTGCTGATCTCGCATACCCAGTAGACAGTCTGCTCCCAAACAGGAAGAGGGGCTACAGTTCTTCTGCCCATTTTCACAAATGGTATAATCACACGCGCATTATACCGTTTAAACAACCGATTGTATAAGCTTGGATTACGCCACTGTTCTCAAAACCTACTACGACAATCATACATTTGCAGGTTTATGTCCCAGTTAATATCGAAAGTAGAATTTACCCAAATGCGTCTGCTTTTGTGCTTTTTCTTAATTGTAGCTTTATATATATTACCAAGGCTTGATGGACTTTCACCATTGTCTGTCACCAGCTGTATGAAAGCAAGCACGACCAGAATACATTTGTTTCCTTTTTTTTTACCTTCTGCAATGTATCTATTTCAATATCTGGCACTCTTGTGGGGAGGGAAAAAGGCAGACATCAATACTCTCTAGCAAGCAAAGTTTATGTACTTAGTTTCGAATACAAGTTGACAGATAGCAACCTGACTGATACGATAAATGCTTAATTTGAAAAATACTGATTCAGCGTGGAACCGTAGCGATTTAACGTAATTGTGCATTGTCAGAAATGCAAGAGAGGAAACGCCTACAAGCAAATTCTTGTGGTTGCCGGTCAACTCGCCCATATGCTATCTCGCCCACAATACGAGTCGACACGGCAAAGTAAGGGATCAAGTCGCCCAAGATAGAATCAAGTCGCCTTAAACTAATGTGTCAGCGGTGACCATACAGACATGTTACATTGATTTCTGGGGTAAACTGTACATTGCACTCACGGACAGATTAATTAAGACGCCTAACTGCGATATAGCCGTTATGTTAGGATCGCCAGCTACGTTTTGTCATGTCAGTGCTCGAGGACCTGGAGTTTCGAGCTATAAATAGCTTTTACCTCGATTCTGACAGCATCATAGAGTCCAAAATAGCTCAGGCGGTTAAACTTCGGAGCAGGAGAGCGAAGGGAATCGCCGGGTCGTGGGTTCGAATCCCGTCCCGGCCCCGGTAGCTGGACTCACAATCCAGGGGGAAAAAACGGATTTGTTCAATAGCATGTCCGTTGAAAGGTCCTGGTAAATCAAAGTGGCACAGTTGGAGTGCACCTGAGTTGATCAGTGTTCAGGTCGTACTCCAAAGGCAATAGATTTCCCTGTCCCCCATAACCATCCCATCATCACACTCGCTGAGACGCCACAGCTGAGAACCGACCACCGCTCCGCTGTGCAGCCACCCGTGGCCAACCTTCACTCACTCGCAGTTGACGGATACCAAGCCTCGCTACAAGCTACAGGACTACAGCTGAGAACGGATCATCGCGCAGCTAGCCATGTATAACAGCAATCGCCACCCCGCCCTTTTCACAGGGCGACCAGACAGACAAGAGAGACGACGGCCTCCCCAGAGACTGGGACAGACTGACAATCGGCAGATCACCACCTCGCCCTTCTTAGGGCGACCAGACAGACTATGGACACGAGAGAAACGACGACCACCCCCGAGACGGAGACAGCTCTTCAACTATTCCCAGTCAAGATACCGGGCGAGACGCCCAGCGCATTTCAGTATAGAACGACTGCAAGCCACCCGACAGAGCGGTAACACCAACCGGCCGCTTCAGTTCGCACGTGAGCTGACCGAACACCTTAACACCAAGCCTCACAGTACGGTGTACGGCAACTACCCACCAGAGACAGAGCCCCAAATCAAGCCACCGTCGGATTGATTGATTGTACATTGCTTAACGTCCCGACAGCAACAAGGCTTTCTCAGGACGTGCCTGCACTGCTTGTGAAAAAAAAAAAATAAACAGAACATTGAATTATGTCGCCAGCCAGTCAAATACATTAAATAAACCTAACACATGGGGCCTAAATAAAGCTAATACCATTTAGCAACACACATCCAATATCAAGAGCTACAGGCAGTGCAGACAGTAGGGAGAGTTTTAAAAAGGCAAATACAGGTGAATGGACAAAGGGTAGACAGAACTGAACACATGCCCCAGAATAGAGAGAAAACCCCACCCTTTGGGGCTGACCAGGGTGACCCTGGGAACTAAAAAAATACCTAACCCCACCCAAGTCCCCCAGGGCAGACCCGGGTGGGGGCGCCACCGTCGGAGCCAGAATCCGGCCAAAGCGGACCCTACGCCAACCTCCCCGCCAGTCGGGCACATCCCGGACCACCTAAACCAAGGGAGTGAGTTGAACAAGAGAGAGAAGAGAGTCCGCATCGCGCCATGGATCTGGACGGACTCGTACGGCTGCTGTCAACCGCTATACCAGCGATTCTCTCTACAGAGGGAGAGTACCACCACCGAGCAGCCACCACAGTCAGATTGATGTTCAACCAAGGGAACTTTAAAGAATATCAACCACCAAAGACCACCTCCACAGGTAGTCAGGAAGTCCCCCCGACGCACTTGAAGAGGCGGAGTCGCAAAACACGACGCCGCCGCCAACCACATCAACAGGAAGCCAAACCTCCAAAGCCACGAAGAACAAGGGCACCAACACCCAAGAGACCCCCACCCAAGACTAAGCTCAAAGTTCAACTCGAGAAGCGGAGTCGCAAACTACGACACCGCCACCACTACGTACCAGGTCAACAGGGAGCCAGGCCTCCCAAGCCACCAAGACGAAAAGCACCATCACTCCGCCGACCACTACCCAAGCGGCAGAAAGCCAAACAGACACACCTACCACCACCGAGGCAGATACCGCCACGGCACCAACCACCAAGGACCATGCCACCGACCCCCACCTGAACCACCACACAGCCGGTACACTAGGCAACCCCACCACCGGCCGCACCCAGACAGCGAAACCGCACCGCCAACGACGCCGGCCACCAAAGAAGGCCAGGGAGCAGGCCAGACGCCCGGCACTCCTCCCGACACCTCCGCCTGCCACGGCGGAACAGAGCCCCCCGCACGTCTCAGCGCCCGACCCCAAACCCAGACTTCACTGGCCCCCACCACCTCCACCCCAACTCCCCAGGCCCTACAGCCAGCCACGGACCTACCGGCCACCAACACCACCCCCGCCACCACTCCTACAAGATCTTCTGGAGTGGCTGACGTATCAGTCACCACCTCCCCCCAGCCTGGCACTAAAAGCAACGGTTCCCCGGTCACACCACCCGCCTCCTCCACCACCATCCGCCCGGCCCCGCCACCACCCACTGTAGCCACTCATTAGTAGGCATTATGACACATTTTATATATATCAGATGAGGTGTTGATATTCAAATCAGTTTTATGCGATGTTGAGAATGCTCTGGGAGCACTTAGGGCTTTTAACTCATTTTACCCTAAGACCGAAATCCCAAAATATTGCCGTTGTCCTCTGAAGACTGCATTGCAGCGCAGGACATCTCAAGCATGATAGTTCAAGGGTGATGCCAGATTAGCTTGGCGCCCATAGGCGCCAAGCTAGTATTCTGGCATCACCCTTGAACTATCATGGTCGATCCTTATCTTGCTGTGGTGTGTCTGGGGTAGAATGAGTTAAGGTCCTCGTACTTAAGGTACTTTGTTGCCCCTCACATTTTTTATTTCACCTCACTGATGTTTAAAAAAAAGTGAGGCGTTTGCTTTGGTTGTGTTGCACTGTCTGTATCAAACACTGAAACGCAGTGGGTATTCTTTGACTGGACATGCCTGTTATTGAATGGAAACCTTCAGAATCATATCTGTATTCCGCCATTAGTGACAACATGTACTAGCTTGCTGTTGTCCGTCGGTCTTAACCACTCCGGCATAAAGTTATAACTTTCAGTCTGCAAAGCTCACTAAAGCAAACAAAAGCTACCTCTTAGATGTCTCTGTTTCTTTGAAATGTTGCCGAAAGAAAGCCAAAACCCCAAAATAAATATATTCAAGAAGATAGGAAGAAAGTTAGTTTTACAATTACGGCCTCACAGTATGGGCACAGACACACTCAAAATCTGCAGCGGTACTCATAGACTGGACACGTCATGATGCATTTGTGGTACTCCAAACAAAGTGCCATCTTCAGCTTGTCAAGCACAAGCGACATATTTTCCCTTCAGGGTTGTTTCTGATATGTTGCAACATAATATTGTTAGTGACGTTTTCGATTACATTTTTATATTATTGCGTCACTGTATACTGACATCATGTATTCTTGCAAGATATTCATCACCTTATAACGTCATGTATTCTTAGTCATCTCAGTGTTCTTGTATGCCTGCAAGTCATGGACCCTCACACCTGATTGTCTTATTGTATACCTGCGTATTTCTCTGTGGGCTGGCGATTGGGTGCCTGATAGGCGGGGGCAGGGGATCTAACTGTTGTCTGTCCAGCGCTGTGATTCCCCTTGGTTTGAGTACTGACAATTCTGCCAGCGCTAGCCTCACCTATCTGGTTTGTGAGTATCATGTATAACTCGAGGCAAAATTTGTATCGTTACATTGTTGTGTAATGTTCTGTGCATCTACTGTGGGAAATCAGGGTATTTACCCGACCACATATAGTAGCGCACCTTCATGTTTGTGTATGTATGTTTCTCCTGCCTACTTCCTAAGTTCCGGAGAAAGACATGGGTTATATAAGAGACCTGATCCATTCTTATTAGGAATGGAAATGATTGTCTTATTCTATACCTGCGTATTTCTCTGTGGGCTGGCGATTGGGTGCCTGATAGGCGGGGGCAGGGGATCTAACTGTTGTCTGTCCAGCGCTGTGATTCCCCTTGGTTTGAGTACTGACAATTCTGCCAGCGCTAGCCTCACCTATCTGGTTTGTGAGTATCATGTATAACTCGAGGCAAAATTTGTATCGTTACATTGTTGTGTAATGTTCTGTGCATCTACTGTGGGAAATCAGGGTATTTACCCGACCACATATAGTAGCGCACCTTCATGTTTGTGTATGTATGTTTCTCCTGCCTACTTCCTAAGTTCCGGAGAAAGACATGGGTTATATAAGAGACCTGATCCATTCTTATTAGGAATGGAAATGATTGTCTTATTCTATACCTGCGTATTTCTCTGTGGGCTGGCGATTGGGTGCCTGATAGGCGGGGGCAGGGGATCTAACTGTTGTCTGTCCAGCGCTGTGATTCCCCTTGGTTTGAGTACTGACAATTCTGCCAGCGCTAGCCTCACCTATCTGGTTTGTGAGTATCATGTATAACTCGAGGCAAAATTTGTATCGTTACATTGTTGTGTAATGTTCTGTGCATCTACTGTGGGAAATCAGGGTATTTACCCGACCACATATAGTAGCGCACCTTCATGTTTGTGTATGTATGTTTCTCCTGCCTACTTCCTAAGTTCCGGAGAAAGACATGGGTTATATAAGAGACCTGATCCATTCTTATTAGGAATGGAAAT